>OZ014469.1:9471798-9695891 GCA_963965965.1 Trididemnum nubilum
CATCGATTTATTAACAAACAGGCCACTTGGTCGAGCGATAATGCGTTCGTTTCTCGAGCGGGAAGTCTGAGGTTCAAACCTCGGGCCACTCAAATCGGATACAGTGCTGCCTACAGCTTGCCAACGCTGCAACATTTCTTCGAAAGGAGCTGTGTTGCCCGCAATTGCAATGACGTGGAAATGGGCCCCGCATACTCGTTGCACACTTCGGCGTAATACAGCGAATATAACGAAAGATTTGATTTTGAGTTTCAAATATTCACAAATTTCCACCAAGCACTAAATTATCGAAAATCGGAACAGCGAAGTTTAAACGCAATAGAAAAAACGAAGCACAATACATACCCGATAAGTTGACAACAAAATTTTCCATAAATGACATTCCAGTCAAGGATATCTGTAGCAAATTTGAAATTCAGTTAAAACTCAAAGTCACCAATAAATTCAGCCAAACCCAGAACTCTTTCTCGCATTACATCGCAAAATTTACTAAAATACTAAAAAAAGAAAGATTTTTAAGGTTTAGCTTAGCCAATGCAAAAAAAAACTTTTCTTGGGATAAAAGCGCTACCAAAGTTATTTTAAGAAAGTCTCGTGAGAATAGCTCTGTAATAAATGACAATGATTCTGAAAAAAAGCAAAAAGTGAAATCTTAAAATTGAGTTTCGAAAAGAACGCTTGACTGTACCAATCAAGCAGAAACATTATGCGGCAAAAAGCAAAACCCAATTTGAAAGACTTGAAAACTTTTACAATGATCCTTCAGCAAACGACATAATTTTACTTTTAATATAAACTGCAGAAAGCAAATGAACCGAGGAGTCGCAAATAGCTGTTAAAGAACTTACAAAAGTTCGTTTTTGAAGTGAAAAAAATTTTCCCAGAGGAGGAATTCGTCCCGGCGGTAATCATTAAAATAAACTTTTTAGTGTTTTTTTTGTAAGTATAAATTTATTAGCGTACAAGGTGCATTTTAGGTCAAAATTTAAAAGGAAATTAATAACATTGCCAGCCTCGGCATTAAGTCTATTTTACACGGGCTATTTAACCAATGCTCTTTACAGGGGGTGTACTATCTAAGCTAATCCCTATCTAACTACTGAATCACAAATCATGGAAACACAAAATATGGCATGCAGATTGGTGTTCACCAACATGTGTTAGAAAAATTACTTTGAAACTGGTGACGTAATTATTGTGACGCAACGGCCATATTTTCAAAAAAAGATGTTGTTTTGCGGTGACGTCACAGGAAGTTTAAATAGGATTATTTCAATGTTCTGTTCATTATCCGTTATTTTAAAGTTAATTACATTCAAATAGGAAAAGTGAAGATGAACATAAAAAACGTTTAAATGAACTTTTGCGTTAAAACAATGCAGCATTTAAAAGCACAAAAAGTGAAAAGGTCGTTAGTAAAGCAAATTACTTTAACCCTATTTGTACCGGTGGGCAAATTTGCCCCACTTTAAGTAATTTTAATATAGCTTCTGAACTAAAAAAAATTTGCTTTGATGCACCCTGACTTTGAAGTAAATTTAATAGCACACATTTTCAGAAAGTTTGAGGTCAGCTGGATAACCAGAAGTGACGTCATTTTTGCATTTCTCAGAGGCTTATAAAGGAGTTTTATGTAGTTTTGTGCACAATGCATGCTTATCAACGCACTTATTCTATTCGTTCTACTGCGGCTTCATTATCGATGCTTATCTTCAGCTGGAATAAAATATTTTATTTACTGATAAATGTATTGCATCATCATCACGTCATTGATGACGTCTTAATTCAAAACTATTGGTTTTTCTGCTGTTTCTGGAAATAAATTGCGTTTGCATAAAAAAATTTATTGTCATCAGGTGTTGAATGATATAATGAAAATATTACTGCAGTATTCTAAAATTTGTAAATGATACTATATCTCAGTCACGAAAAATTACAAATAATAATCAACGCAATATATTAAAGATGACGTCATCATGCATGTGACGTCATCATCTGCGGTGACTTTATCAAAGATATCTTTGAAATAACAAAAGTCCAACCTGAAAATAATATTTAGCAGTAGTTACAAAAATTTGCACACTGTTATAAGGATTTCCAAGTTTTGATGATCACCATTTTCGTGACGTCACAACCTCAAAATACTTTATTTTAAAAATTTAACAAAAAATAGCTTCAACAAGCAAAAAAATCTTACTTCTATTTATTACTAAACAGTTTTAAGATACAAGGGCAAATTTGCCCCCCTTCTCCGGTACAAATAGGGTGTGAAAATAGCCCGGTAGATATAGGGTTAAATGGTACTTGAATTTTAAGATTCAAGACATAAACCGCTAAAAACCTTGTGTTTTTTATTGATTTGGCAAACTGGATATCAAATATCCAAATGCCCTTAACAAGCCAACTACTGCTTCAATAAAGCCATCTATCTCGGAAATAATGCATCCATCCAAGAGCACGGTGCAACTACAATGCTTTAGTCGATACCAATGACCGGATGCTCCGATTTCGGTTTCTAAACAACGCAAAATTTTAAAAGCTTGGCAAAAGTTTGCTGCAATAATACCCAGATTGAGAAAAAAATATTCTAATTAATGTTATGCCTTTTCAAAAATAATGCAATTTACTAGTATTCAATCAATTCCCAACATTTAACAACATTGGGGTTGAGCTTCGGGCTATTGATTGAAAGGTTGCTGATCTCTGCTTCGATTCTTGTAATGGCAATGCGTTGTTGTGTCCATTGGAAAGACACTTCACGCTAATTTTCCCGTTGGGGCCAAGCAGTCTACCCGTTGGGTTGGCGTAGCCTGACAAAAGACTTGCAAAAAGATCCCCAAAAAAGGTAGCTCTGCGTTGGTGTGGTTAGACAGACGCAGAGTGCTTGGTTCATACGAACGAACGAACGAATTACAATGAGAATTTCAGTGCTCGTCTTGCAAAAGTGTAACAGCGTTGGTGAGCGATTAGCACTACTACATTCGATTTGACAGCCGGAAATTTATCCTTGATAGCGTTCTCGAAGCGGCACTCAAATACTGCCTAGTGTTACAGCAATTGCATGGCTTTTGCGTTCTGTAGGCCAGGGGTTGGCAACCTTTTTGATACACCGGACCGATTAAAAGAGGAAAATTTTTGCGTGACAGCTTTTAAGGTCTACACAAATGTTTAGCACTGAAAATGTAAGTCTGCTGCAATGAGGAACGACAGCAAATTCAAATGTTCGCTGTAAATTGAGGATATATTTACATTGTTACTGTATCAAAGCTGAATTATTGAAATACTTCCTGAGATCTGGAATTATTTCATCACGAAATGCTACAAATATATTCCAAGGTATTTAAGCTTGAAAAGTATACAGCCCAGTGACAAACTCTCCACAGACTGGTAGTTGCCGACCACTGCTCTAGGCATGTCCGAGTAAGAGACCAAGAGCTTTCGACAACGCAATAGCATAAATTTAGCACACAGTTTTTATCAGCAACAAACTTGACCTTGTCAAAAATAATAAATTCCTCAAAACGCTCACTAAAATGAATCAGAACCGTAATCAGCCAGGCGATAAAATCTTTGTAATCGGCAAAGATTATATTTGGCATTATTAACTGTATGCAATCGCATTTAAACACCACACTTTAAACTTCACACTTAATTACTTCTAACCAAAAAGCATTAATTTGCATTTCGATCTGCATTACCGAAAGTTTATTACTGCACTTCAGAAATCAACAAAAAAGCTTATCACACCCAATAATTTCAAAATTGTTGGCGGCAACTTTTTTTTGTGTACACGCAAAAACAACCCCACAAGCAATGACTTTTGAAACAGTTTACGAGAAGCGACATTGCAGATTGCATCAAACTCATTGACTACCTGAAAGCAACAAAAGAAACCTTGAACAAGCAAATCAACGCATCGAATACAATTTAGTTGCTCAAGGAGTCTGCGAAGCGTTTTTCTGGTGACCAGAGCAAGGGTCTTTTAAGTAGCATGTTACAAACCTACACTTGAAGCTCGTAATCTGCAATGAAAACCAGTGACGACTTTTTTTTTGATCTTTACTTGAAAAAGAGCAAAAAGAGTTACTCTTTCTTGTTTTCACTTGAAAGTGATTCGGATTTAGGCCCCAAAATACTGTACATACAACCTTCTTTTTGGAGTAGGGATCTCAAGTATTGAAAGTCTTTCAAAAAAGACAAGGAAGAAGAAACTTGAAAGTTAGAAAGCCATTATTTTAGAACGTAATGACAATTTTTTTTTGACTATATACGTTATAACATCTGCATTTGGCTATGCCAATAGCAAACTTTTAAGGTCAAATATTTGCGTAATCGTTATTTTATAAATCAATGCCTTGCTACAAATTTTGGTACAGGCAACTCCCGTTTCCCGTCAATCCCCTTTAATCGGACACCCTCGCCATCGGAGACAAATTGTCAAAGAACGGAATTCCTGCATTGTAATGTACTGTGCTTAACCGCTATAATCGGACAAATTCGCTATCCGACTATGGCAGTGAAATTTAGGAACAAAAGGGCAAAATGCATTAAAAATGTCTCCCTTAATCCGACATAACAATTAAACACCAGTGTTTGCCCAAAAGTGCATTACCTAATAGCAGAAAATAATTACAATTATTGCGTACCTTTTATAACACAAATGTTAAAACCTTAGATAGAACAACTTTTGCGACGTATTTTGCAGTTGCGATGTCTATAAATGAGTTACCTGCGCTATCCAAGGCCACACAAATGCAGATCGGCGTTGCGCGACTGACGTACCAACATTACCAATCACAAACTACGCTAACTCGTTAATCTGACAACCTCGCTAATCGGACATTATTCGCTGGAACGAATCATGTCTGATTAACGGCAGTTAACTGCACTATATCGTACTATTGTAAGGAAATTATCACAATACTGCACCGCATCATTGCATGCCTACTGTACAATACTAGCATTAACAACATGAATACATGTCTAAAATCCACTTTTTAATGGTGGGTACTTTTGTTGGAAATCGGACATCGATGTCTGCTGTGCTTTGATCTTTTCCAATCGCAAAACAGCGTATTGCTCATGCGATCTCGGATAAGTTACGCAGACCGATTGCAAATTTGAGTCGACATTTCACTCTGCAAGAGCCTGAGATGTCTGTTATGTAACCACTGTATATCGCAAACATTTCATTTGGCTGGTACAAAGATTGATATACAACAATATAATATGTTGTGCATTGCCAATTTACGACAGTACGCAATCGCAGGAAACAATCTCAATGCTAAAGCCTGACTTGCAATAACAATTTAAAATCTAAAGTCAAGCTGTTTTGGTGGGTTTACACAGTATCCGTTTTGCGCGTAGTTTTTTTTACGTACGGAAAACGCATCCGCTTTTCTTACGTACGTAAATGCACACAGTATATGCACATCCGTTTTTTTGTCGTCCGGACGGATGAAAGCGCATCCGCAAATTTTAGGCACGCACCGAGTAGAGCACCGCTCTACTTTTAACCACTTCCGTACGTACTATTATAGGCCTGGCTATTTGAGCTAGCATTG
Source organism: Trididemnum nubilum (assembly GCA_963965965.1). NCBI lineage: Eukaryota > Metazoa > Chordata > Ascidiacea > Aplousobranchia > Didemnidae > Trididemnum > Trididemnum nubilum. The sequence continues at coordinate 9,477,363 of OZ014469.1, forward strand.
GTTTCAGTGGTTTTGCCAGAGATATGGTAGTTCTGAGTTGCATTTTGATTAGTAACTGGTTATACGTCAATCACCTATTAGTTACGTCGGGCGTGCCCAAGTGAGAGTAGGCCTACTAACTTAATTCACTCTACGGCTAATTTTGGAATAGCACTGGTTTTTAAAATTGAGCAATAGTTTTGTGAAGTTTTATTAAGAATTTGCTTTTGTAGCAAGCTTGGTAGCTTGTTTTAGCGAGTAAGTTAAACAGTGCTGCTCGCAAAGGTGTAGCCATGATTTTTGATTGGGGGGGGCAGTGTTGTTGCTACAGGGGACCATGGGGGCCGGGCTCCCCTAACAGCTGCTTGTGCGCTCCCCATTTAGATTTACTCAAAACATTTTTGGGGGGACATCACTCAATGAAAGACAACACACAATGATGGAAAAAGTTAAGACAAAGACAACACACAATAATTACGTTCAAACATAATTATCCGTTGACGTTTTCTCGATTCTTTGCAAAATTGCTGGCAACCTACTGCTGTATTTTGCCGCCTAAAAATTGGCGAGGTGGAAATGGATATTGCTATTTGAAAATGGTTTAATAGATGGTTACGCTTACTAACCATGATTTTGCCGGGGTTGTATTTATATTGCGCGGGCCCCCTGGCCGTACATGTACTCCTATAACTGGTTAAATTCATGAAAGGAAGTTCTTTGAGTGGATTATTATTTACTGCTAAAATATTGCTGAAGGCAATGTGCCTTACTTCCCCCTATATGAACCAAATCACTTACAATTAAAATTGTACACCATAATGCAAGATTTTAAACGTGTTTTGAAATTTAATTGCAAGTAAAAGCAGCATTGAACTATTAAATTTTTTTATTGGCTTTCAATTGTTAAAAATCTAGTTCTCTCAAATGGCTGTGAACACGTGCGAAATGTGATTCAATGGGATTAAAATAGCTTTTTTTTCCAAAAACTTACAAAATTGCCTAGCGGCTGGGGGCTTCGCCCCCAGACCTTCGTCTGTAATACGTTTTAGTACACTAGCTTACTCAACTCGTCTCTCAAGTTAGACATTTTTGCTTCTTTCGCCCTCTCCCTTTGCCAAAAATCCTGGTTAAGTGACAACAGACCACGACTCCAGATCTACCATTCTACGATATCTTTGCCCCACAAAAAGTTCCTTTTTTGCAAATATTTGATGACGTCATTGCATGTGATTTGTGGTTTGGGCCCCCTCAATCAAAAATTCTGGCTACGCCTATGCCTAGAAGCCAATGTTACTTACGGTAATAATTCAAAAAATCGTTGATATACGCCTAACGCTTGCTTATTTATTTTGTCATTTTCTTCAAAAACAGCTGCGATGACGTAAAAAAGCATGTGATGATGAAATACTTGTAGTGGCGTCCGCTACAATCAATCAAGATACTGCAAATGAGAAATATCTGGAACCAATGGCTTAATAAATCAACAGACCATGATAGCTGTAAGGCTGCATAGTGGAGTCGGTTAACTGCAATCAGGATGTGTTCTTTTGACATCGGATGATGCTGCATCATACAGCACAAACTATTTTGTTATGCTTCATTCCGATATTTTTAAATAAAATGTACGGAAATTACGAATGCTCTCTGCATAAAAAACGTGCGAAATTTGCATATGCTATTTTGTCCGTTTACGTACTGAAAAGCGCATGCGTTTAACGTATGTAAAAATTGTAAAAAACGTATGAAAATGCATATTGCGGATCAGAGTTGTAAGGTGGGCCGGGCTTTTCGGGTCGGGTTCGAGTTCGGGCTGGGTTCGGGCTTAAAGTTGACAAAAACTTCGGGATTTATTCGGGTCTGAGACGTACTTTTTGTCTTAGGTGCACAAAAATAAAATCAAAATAACTTTGCAACGTTGCTGAATTTTTCAGACCTAACTTAACTTTCGGGTTTTATCGGGCATAATTTGAGATTCAAATTAATTTTCGGGTTCGGGCCGGGTTCGGCTTATATTTTCGGGTTCGGGCCGGGTTCGGGCCTGAACTAGTCGGCCCGTTTACAACTCTGTTGCGGATACGGTGCAAATGTACCTTTAGAATGGATATGAAGTAAATGACCGATTGTTCAATATCTTATAACTAATTAACGGGTTATTTGAAGCAATTACTATGTCTTGTTAATCCATGTCTTTGCTTGCTTCAAAAGCACTAACTTCATGTAATGAGAGTGCAATACTATTGTATCGTGTAATATTTGGAAACGGCTAAAATAATAATACATTTTTTAGAGCTCAAAATCATTGCAATATTTTCTACTTTCTACAAATAAAGTATGGCACACCACTCCGACCAGTACTATCCAGAAATATTATTAATAGTTCGGGCACATTAGCATTCATCACAAAACGTGATCAGCAAACACGCAATTTAGAACAGAACGGAATTTATTTTTTTGCCAAATTTTCAACGAGTTACTTGCAAAACAACTAAAACAATAACTCAGACAAAGAAAATTAAGGCCAGAAGACACCGAATAAACCTTTGCGGTTAACAAATCTGGTGTTTTCTGACTATGAATGCTTGTGCTATATTCTTAAATGCTTTTCCAAGCTTTTAATTGACAAACACATTAAGCTAAATAAAAGATCAGTTATAATTAGTTACAAGACAGTACGCTTTTTTCCAAAAAATATCTCATAGTTTTGATTAAGCATTGTATGTGTGAATAAGCTAATTTTTCAGCTTTTTTTTAGATGGATACCAAGTTGTATTTTTTAAAGCAGGATTTAAATTTGTCCAAAATTTAGTGCCTCTAAACTCCAATGTTTTTTGTCCATATAATGTTTTAGTAGAAGGCAAATAGTAGTTTCCTTTCTTTTGGAGACGTCAGAGTTGGGCAGCACAAGTTATAAAACTTGCGCCGCAGCTGATGCGCAACTACTCTGAAAATCTTGCGCCGCAAGAGTTTTCCCAAGCCCAAAAATATAATTGCACCGCAAGTGAAACTGCAACCTCAAGTGTGACGTTTTGAAAAGTATAATTCTAATTGACTCAGTGCTCAAAATGCGCTAGGCTAGGATACGAAGCCAATATTCAAAACAAATTACACAGATGTGGATGCTATAAATTCTATATTTACCGCTGTAGTTGCAAAGCCGTCGTGAATTTTATACATTAACTTTCCTAGTTCCAACTCATAGATTTCAGTTTTTTTCAAAAGGTTTTGTTGTTTGTAAACTTTGCTAATTTTGCAGAACTTACTGTTGTACGTTATTGATCTAGCAATTTTATTTACGATGATTGACGAATTCTGCAGAGGTGTTTTGTTTCCAGTTCGCAAAGAGTTATTCCATAATGCAATTTGGAATATGCTAGAGAATAATAAAGTTTTTAAGGTGTTGATGTTCAGGAAATTTCTTATTTCATTGCATAGATCGGCATATTTGGCCAGATCTGTAGGTAACATCTTTATAGGAGTGTCAAATTTTAGATTATCCTCGAACCATAGACCTACGTATTTTACACTGGTAGCGCGAATGATTTCATTGTTATTCAATGTAATTTTGAATGGAGTCTTTATTGGTAATTAAGCGTATTTATTAATGATAGTGTAAGAAATTTTGTGAAAATTAAGCGTTGGTTTTGTTTAATTTTAGTGAATTGTTAATTTTTTAAGCTCAAGATTTCATTCGGTTTCCAGCTTTTCCAATGAGTTGCAAAGCATACGATAGATGAGTATCGTTTGCAAATTGTGTGGTTTCTAATTGATTGTGGTTGGTAAGTCATTTTTATGTAATAAAAAAAGCAAAAGACTTAGGTTTGAATCTTGGGGATCCCCACATATAAGTTTTGATATTGCTAATCGACTATATTGTTTGCACGAGTGTACTGTACGCGATTTGATAAATATTTTTCAAATAATTCAAATCTTACGCTTCTAATGCAAAAAGGATGCTTTAATTTTTTTAATAAGAATTTTGTGGTCTAGAGAATGGAAAGTTTTAGTTAAATCCAAAAGTAAGCAACAACTGTAAAATCCCTTAACAGCAGATTTTAAACGGTTATCATGCTCCACTCATGACATAATTTGTAAAATTATTTTGTTGAAAACCAACTTGTTTAGAAGAAAGTAAGTTGTTTATGGTAAGGGTAAGTTCGATGAAAAAGTACTTTTGCAAAGATTTTACTAAAGTATGAGGGGAGTGATAGAGGCTTATAATTAGAATATTGCAATGGATCAAAACGTTTTTAAATTGGAACAACTTCTGCAATTTTCATGTCATCAGGAAATTCTCCGTAAACTATACAATGTATACATAAGGATTTTAAACTCTAAATTAAGGATTTTAAATAATACTGAAGAGATTATAACATTAGACAGTTTAGTGAATTTCACATCCACGTCATCTGTTTGTGTTGCTTTTTTATTACTAAAACATTTGACTATATTTGATGTTTCTTCTGGTGTTGTGGAGATAAAAAAAGAGATTTGAACATTTGTAGAATTTATTAAAATATAGAGTAGTGTTGATTTGGTAGCGTAATCTTTTTGCAAGTTGTTCTGCTAATTCTGTAAAAAAGTTGTTAAATAGTTCTTCCGATTGTTTTTCTGTAACAGCATCATTGATACTTGAAAAAGTATTACTTCTTTTATTTTTGCTTTAAAGAAGTTTACGGTTTATTTTCCATGCTTCTCTAGCAATTTACTTCTTCTCCAGCAAGCTAATCAGCATAAACACGTTTCACAAAAATTGACACTGTTCACTTCAATCCTTGCTAGTCACTACTGTCTACCTAGACTCCAAGCAAGATTGAATAGTCACAAAGCAGTGATAGCAGATGACACGTTGCTTTTTTCTAGCACCTTAGAGCGGAAAATTAAAAAAAAACCGTAGTTGCCTGCTGGCAACCTTAAGTTGTCTTGAAAAACAAATAATGCAGCAGACCTTCTAAAACAAAGGTAACAATTCTTAAAAGACGGTTTTACAAACAAAAAATGCATAAAAATTAAATTAAAACTGGGTCTTCAATCACGTGTTGAGTACCGGGCAGATTATGTTTTATGATTTCAACAGAAATCATTAAAAAATCGTCAAAGTAGTATTTTGGTAATGACATCACTTTGCTGACGAGTAAATAGTGCTTGCAGGAAAAGAAATTTTTTGCCCCAATTTGAAGCAAAACTTATGCACTGCATGGTATGTGGGGAAAACTTCGTTCTTGATTAACATTCAACATTAATGAGCGCAAAAATGCTCTTTTCGTTAATCTAATGTTATATGAACTGGAAAAATATCTCAGCAAAGGTTTTTTAAGGTTTGTTTTTTATTAATTAAGTACTGGTACTTTTAACTTGCTAAGGTACTTATAATTTAAAACTGAAAGAAGCTTTTTTTGTTAACCAAAAGTTTGGTTTGGACCAATTAAGACTAAAAGATTCAAAGATTTTACACTACCTAGAAGTCTAAGATACTTACTTAAAGTAAGTATCTATAAAAGTATCTATTAAAGTATGCTTACTAAGATACTTACTTACTAAGATACTTACCTGGCTTTCTAAGATACTAACTTAAAGAACCTTTTTTCGTAAAAAAACCTCAACCAAAGGTTTGCTTTGGACCAATTAACACTAAAAGATCCAAAGATTTTACACTTCCTAGAAATACCTAGTGGGGTCAAATTGACCCCGGATATTATTGACGTTTCTAGCAATCTTTAAATTCCCAATAACTCACCCACAGACTCAATAGGCATAATCCATCGATTTCATAAACAATTCAAACTTAGGTTCGATTCATGAGAGAAATTTTGAAAATTTTGGCAAAAAATTTTGAAAGTCTTTGCAATTCTTCAAAAAATTTCACATAAATCCGCTAAACGTATTTATCTGAATGTAAAACCTACTTTTAGATCTTTTGTAGTTGTTTTGCTTGCCTTACTATAAAAATCAGCAAAATAAAAACACATAAACATCATAAGCAATATTTATTGGCAACAAATCATACAATAATTGAATTTTTCCTCTTCTCCAATGCATTTACCAAAACAAACTTAGTGCAAATGCAATATGTTTCACGGGTTTTGTTAGTGCGGTTTTTGGTTTGGCAGTGCTTTCTTTTGCTGGTTTTCTGCATACAGCTGTTGCTGTGACTGTACTGAGTGGATTCTTTTAGTTATTAGCTTTTTTTTTTTCAACAAGTTTTGCACGAAGCTCTTCAGATAACCACAAAAGATACTGTTACCGTGAGATTTTTGACCCAGTTACCAACGTATATTAAATGTGAGCATTGACCGCAACTAAATCTAAAATCTTGTAAAAAAAACTGCCCAGGCCACCTGTGAGGACTGCATTTACAGTGTAGTTTTTAGCCACCTGGTCAACCGCATCGACTACAAATTTGGTGGAGCTATAAAACGTTACAGTTTTAGGCTTGGATTTTCTATCGTCACCGGTATCAACAGTAGAGTGCATTGTGCTAAGCAGCAAAACGTTTTTAGCTGTTTTGGCTTGATAAACAGTCAAGGTGCAGCAATCATGTTTGAAAAGTTTTGTTGTGTAAAGATCCTTCTTTATTTATTTATTCTTTTTTGATTTCTTGCGGAATCTCTTCGGATGCTTATTAAAGTTCCGACAATGCTGATTGCATGTTGTCTCAAATTTTTAGCAAGATTTACCGAAGAAAAAATATTTATCTGTTGTCACATTTCGACCTGTCTTTTTGTATGGTTCAATTAGTTGCAAAATTCCTGCTGGCCGAAAATCATCTTTCCCTAGATAAGGAATGCTATGTAGCATATAGTTTGTTTCCACATCAGCGGCCAAATTTGTCAAGCTTCTTTGGCATGTATTGCGTGAATCTAAATCGAACTTTAGTCGGAAAAAGTTGCTCATCCACAGTGATGTTGGTGCCCGGTCGATAATGTCGAAGACAATTTTTGACAAAAGTGTGCCAAACTATTTATATCAGAGCCAGTTTGCTAGTAGCTAGTCTATGAAATCGTGTTGCTTATAATCAAACCGCAAAAATTTCATTGTTTCAACAAGTGTGTTACTAGCCGTAGCTCCAGAAATAATTGGAATTCCCCATAACTTACTCCAAAATTCATGTACCTTGATCTTAGCTGCCTTGTGAGCTCCACGTGCGTAAACAATCGCTAAAAATGCATCCAGTTCATGTAAAGGCACGCTCCAATCGTCTGTTTGTAAAACTCTTTGGGCTTCTTCTGTACATCTTCGAATGTGACGCAACATACTTTCATCAATGAATAGATCCCATACACTGCCAACCGATTTTTTGAAAATATTATGCTTTGCTTGAGTAGATGGTACTTCTATGAAAATTCTGAAAATATTGTTATCTCTGAAAATGTACTTTTTTGAAAATACTTCTCTGAAAATATTGTGGTAAGATCGCCGTCCGGAATTATTTTGAACATGGTCCAAAAGAGCCCAAATAGTCCCATCAAAAGTTGCAAGGCTTATTGTGTTATTCTGAAGATCCTGATCTTCATCCGTTTTTGAATTCGTTTCGGTATCAGCAAAGTCTGAAATATCGGTGTTTGATGATTCTGACTAGTGATTCATTATCAGATAAAAATTCGCTTTCTAAGTTATCAAAATTGTCTTCATGTGAATCATAAACATTCACATGATCGAAAATCAGTTTTTGCATCAGAATCATTTTCCTGGATGTTTTTTTAGCAAATCCAAAGTTTTTATAGCAGTAAGCCTTTTTCGATCAGTCATTGATTTTTCTTGAACTCAGGCATAGTTCGTAGATTGGCCTAGCTGTATGTCCTAAAAGATCTTATAGCTGAAAATTATCCATAGTGTAGATTGTATGCACTACGTTTTCTGGCAATATGAATGTATAGTTGCATTACATAGTAAATTAGATCATCGTTGCTGAAAAATTACTTGTTGGTGCTACTAGTTTAGATATGTTTCGTACTTTCGTTTGCTGTATCAAAACTTTTACAGTAGGCTTGCACCAGAAAGCGAGTTCGCACTGCATACATTTCCTGCCACAAAATATTGCTAAACAATAAACTGCCGGCTAGATGTAATTTCTATCTCTAGTCTACCATAGTAACTTGCGATTTTGCTAATTTCAAAAATGAACAACTTTTTTGTGAGAAAATTGAATGGCTCTGTTGCGTACAATAAAAACGGTTACAAATAAATCACACCAGCATTTCGACTCTATTGTTTTCGTAAACGTTCTTTGTCTTGTGACAAACATCAAAGACAGAATTACCGCCATTAAAAAGAAAACGATAGTCTCCTGCAGATACTGCCGCAAAACGCAATTATTCTGTCCAGGCAAAAAGGTTGACCTGGGTTTTGCAAGATATTTATGTTCACAGAAACGATAGAAAACCATATGGTTCAAAATGACCCCGACTGGTACTTCTAGGTATGTCACCCAAAACAAACTAAATCAAAACTTATTTTTTTATGAAACTGCCACTAGCATGTTCGACAACTAAAGTTAGGAAAAGTCAAGAAGTTTCACGTCTTTATTTCAATCACCCTTCCAGCTATACAATAATAACTAGGCGCTACGGGTCAAAATGACCTCTTTGGTACTTCCAGTGTTAAAGTAATTTTGGCTTGCTAAGGTACTTCAACGTTATTTGACAAAAATATCTTAACTAAAGGTTTGTTTTTCGCAATTAAAGTTTTGTACTTTTAATTTAAAACTAAAAGAACCTTTTTTCGTGAAAAACACCTCAAGCAAAAGTCGTTTGTTGACCAATTAAAATATTTTTGCTTGTTAAAGTACTTAAACTTTATTTGAAACAAATACCTCAAAAAAAAGGTTAGTTTTATAGAAATTAAGGTACTTTTAACTCGTTAAGGTATTTTCATTTTAAAACTGAAAAAAACTTTTTTCTTTGAAAAACTTCAACTGAAGGTTCGTTTTTGAAAAGTTAAGTAACTTTCAACCTGAAAGAAACTTTTTAGATCAAAAAATGTTGTTTAATTTTTTTTAGCGTCACAAAAAAGCCTTCCGCGGACCTCATTGGAACCTTTACAATTAACAGTGTGTAGATGAAATAGATTTTTGCAATGTTAGATATGAGATGCCAACCTGATTGCTTGGCTATTTTAAACTTAGATTTTAATCTTATAAAAAAGAGTGTGATTTAGCTTTGCTTGATCAAGATAGAAGTAAACCCATTGGTGATAGATGTATGCTGTAATTTGCGTTAATCTGGTCAAGATTTTATGCGCCGGCTTTAGAGCACTGATATTATTGCGATTTTGTGCAGAGCTGGGCAAGTCCGCAAGTTAGTCCGTAAGTCCGCAAATCCGCAATTGCGGACTAACGAAAAAAGTTGCGGACATGCGGACTTTGGCTGTTTAAATTGCGGACTTGCGGTTGCGGACTATTTTTATTTTAGTCCTCGATTCCGCAAGTTTTATACAAATATTGAAATTTCTTACTATTTTTGTAAAATATTCATGTTTTTACCCAGTCAAACATGAGAAATCAATTTAATTTTTTCGAGTTCAAGTTCGGCAATAATATCAAGTTATTCGAATTCAGGCTGACATAAATACTAGGTCTGCTTTTCGACTTAATCGCTTTCTTTTTGTTGACATGCTGTTTGGTAACGTGAGAAACGAATACATGCCGCGTTCTCATCTTTTATGCAAATAGTTGGTTGATTTTTTAAAACATTTTAGAAGCCCCTTTTGTGCTTGTTTTAAGAATCTTCTAGAACTGTCATTGAGGTAATTTTAACTGTATTGTCTTTAGACTTTTAATCTCATAATCTTTAAGTCTGCAACTTGTGATCAAATTAGATAGTCTTCGACAGTACGAGTGATGTCGTGTCTCAAATTTTCGTAGTTTAGTGTATCAAGTTAGATGTGTAGTAAGTTGGTTGCTGATGTTTCTATTTCTATAGTGAGACCTCGAAGCAGTTTTTTAGTAATATAGTCTAGTAAAGTCTAGCATAGTGTCAGTATAATCAATAGCGTAAATTTTGATCTAGTAAATTTTAGTTAATTGATATTGATTTGGCTAGCTGATAATTGACTTCTTGTTTTGCAGTGCTCCTTTGGATGAATCAAATTTTTGGTATTCTGTGAGAAATAACATTGTTATATTTATATCCAAAGTGTGGTATGACTGCAGAAATATGAAGGATACGGCACGCAGCGAGACAGGCTATTACAAGCGGGTCTAAACTGATTCAAATTGGAGTCAACACTGTTTACTCGAGTTCGGCAAAACAACCGACTTTTTTTGAGTTTAAGTTCGAATTTGCAGCCCTGGTTCAAAGTATGGCTTTGTTGTGTTTTACCGTGAGTTTACAAAATTTGCCACTGAGGTATCATTTTTTGTACTGTTAGCCAGTGTCGTCGCTACGGTGAGGCCAAGGGCGCCGTCCCCCGTAACGACTGCTTGTGCCCCCCCATTTTGGTTCATTCAGAATGCCTTTTTGGAGTATCGCGTAACGACAAGACAACAGGCATTAATGGAAAAAGGAATAATCATTTTCAAACATGATTCTCGTTTGAAGTTTTCTCGATTGTTTGCAAAATTGCTGGCCACCAACTGCTGTACATAAATGTGACCTAATAATCCGTCTTATTAACACGCCTTTAAGAAAGTGTCGCGGAATAGGAATGTATGCCTACAGAAGCGTTACCGGTATTTCGTTAGTGATTATGACCTGAAACAATATGTGAAAACAGTTTTTTAAAAGTCCAGCCTTTTTTTTTAGAGCACCCTTTAACCAAGTCATTTAGAAAATATAATCAAAAAAAGAATAAGCGTTTAAACGTGTTTTGGACTTGACCTAATGTATACGGGGGCTCAAGAGGCTAAACATTTTAAATCGTTCAATGACTTCTGAATTTTAGCAATTTACTGTAATTATTGATATGGTTTTGAAACGTGCGAAAGGTGATTCAAATGGCGTTAAAATTGGTATTTTTGCGACAAAATTGCAAAAATCACCCAGCAGCTGAGCCCCCTTTGTAACACGCTTGATTAGCAACGGTTTGTTCAGCACGGGACCTACATTAGACAAATTTTGTGCAAAAAACATTTACTTTTGGTTCAAGCTCCCTCTCTCTTACTTAACAAAACCCTGGTTTCGCTTCTGGTCGCATGCACTCGTGCAGACATATATTTAAGCGATTATACCGGCCGCATGCGAAAAGAGCTAATAAACGCTGCCGGGCTTATATGTATCTTTTTCCAAAAATGAATACAAAACTGTAGCTTTAAAATATCAGTTTCTATGTGCAAAAGTTCAGTCCATTTTCGGCTAGAGCCCTCTCACTTCGTTTGGTCTGGCGACGGCACTGCTGGTAGCATGTGGTTATCTCATTCCTAAAGTATTTATTGAAACTAGGGACTAAAAATTTAGTAATACGAATAGTAGTATGAATGTTTTTTGCCTTCTACTGCCTTTGCCTTTTCCTTCATCGAAAAAAATTGTTTTCTTAGAATATATTGTTGCAAGCGGAAATGCAGACTGTTCTTTGCTATTTGATGGCTTCTCACTGTAATTCAATGGCTTATAATCTCCAAATCCCTAGCTTCGTTGTAGCATTTTTGAGAGTTCGCCGGAGGGTTGTGCATTATGCTTCCACGCAGTTTAGGCACCTACTGTATAAGCAAAAGCGCAACCAGGAGGGCTGGGGGCTAAAAACCCTTAGCCAAGTCACTTAAAAACTTTAACCAAAATTACAAGCGTTTGAATCTGTTTTGACTTGGACCTGAAAGTAAGAGGAGCTGGGCTATTCAATTCTTAAGTTTGCCATCCGAAAAAGCAGCTCAATAACAAGTCATGCTGCGGTACATTTACTACAAACAAGGATTGCGAGTAAATCCTTTTATTGCGTGGAACGTATTCACCATACGTTTGCTATACTTCCCACAAGTTACAACTTTTGACTTATTTTTGCCAATCAACTCTGAGCAGTTCACTTTGGGACGTGGTTGATTGCAAAACTTTTTCACTCGGTTCATAAAAAGTTGCGGACTTGCGGTGCGGACTTGAAATATTACGAAGTTGCGGACTTGCGGTTGCGGACTTCAAAAATTACGAAGTTGCGGACGTGCGGTTGCGGATTAAGGAAATTGAAATTCGGTTGCGGATTTGCGGACTGCGGAATAAAAAAAAACTTACGGTGCTCAGCATTGATTATGTGACGCTTTGCTGCGAGAGGTAATATGTTAGCGTAATATTTTTTGATTGTTTGCGACGTCGAATTTAATTAGAATGTAATCCATCAGGCAACGTGGTCTTCCATCGTTGAAATGCCTCTTCAATTTCTTCGCTATTCCATGGGCACTAATCTCATCGACCAGGAAGTCATTTTAGATGGCTACAACAACCGCGTACTGATGGGTTACACTTTATTGAGCACGTAAGGCTTTTTTTGAACCGAAATTTGTAGTGCACCGTGTGATAATACGATATTCATAATGCCGAGTAAAAAGCATTAGCATCCACAAGAGATGTTGATTATTGTCAAGCATTATTCAAAAGCTATAAGTTATGAAGAGATTTTCAGAAAACTTGATTACTGATTAGATACATTTTCACGAATTAATTGACTTAATTTAACAATTACATGATTTACCATTTTATTGCTTACTGTCACTGAGGTGTTTTTCGTTACTGCTGATTTTTGTTTGTGTGAAAAACAACCTCTTACTTTTGGTTTTTGTTTGTAAGCTTATTATTCTTGTATGATGATCACAACATAATGCAATTTGTTTCAGATACAACGAAACAGCCGATAATAGTTCTTTGATCCCAAGGTCGGAAATTGAGAATTTATTGAATGAGATAATAGATGTCTTATGTACGTAAAAAGATTACGCTAGTTTACTAGCGAAGCAACTTCGAGCTTTATAAAGGGAAAAGTGCTGTCGTCAAGAAGTTTTCCAGCTGAAATTATGCCAATTTGATAAAAAACAAACAAGAAATACTAATGGTTATTTTTTGTCTATTTTGAACTTTTTCTGATCTACGGTTTTTGAGATAGATTTAAGAAACTTTCATACGCTATTAGTTTTCACTCAGTGTTGCCAACTAAAATCACCCAGTGTTACCAACAATCAAACCTATTATCTCCAGTCAAACTGCAAAGAATTTTGATTGTGGTGTGAGTGAAACAGAGCCGTTAGATACATTTTGCCATCGTCTACTCATAACGTTGACAATTAGGAAACTGATCAGCAGTTGTCATGGGGATCGAGCGCCTGCTACTAAAACCGTAGACTCGGGTTTGATTTTCGGTCTGGTCAAACCAAAAACTGCAAAATTGATAGTCACAGCCTCTCTTGCTTGATATTTGGAAATGAAAGAGACAGTATGAAGCCTTCACCGTAATGGTAGACAAGTGGGCAGGTGGGGGCTTTATTCAAAGAACGCAAAAGTGCTTACGTTGTAATACTGGCCAAGGCAATTTGATAAATAGAGATGCAACTACCATTATTTTCTATTGAAATTTGAGTTTCTAGCAACTGTAGCTTTTCGGAATGCGCATGTTTTCAGGTGAATTGGAACCACCGAATCCGCCACAAAACGAAACAACTCTAATTTGCTCCTCCACAACCGTAAGAATTAAGTGAGTCAGTAATAAGGGATATATGAATTCGACTTCCAACAAATGATGAAAGCCAAGATTTGAATAACTTCAAATCCACCCCCACTCCCCTTTAAAAAGCCTCATTGCGAAACAGCCAGTCGGGGGCATTAGTGTTATGTGGTGCATTAACTTTTTTTTTTACTTACTCTAACCAAACGATATGGAGTTCTTTAACTGTTTGTTGGGCAAAAAATAATTACTATGACCTTAGGCCTATCGTAATAAATCGCATATAACCAGATTATTTTTGCATATAACAAAAAAAAAAAAACTCTTGAAGTTCCTTTAGAGTTGCTGGCTAGTTTTTCTTCAAATATTTTTGCCACGAAACTAATTTCTTGAAACTAGGCTACAACTCCAGAAAAACTTCAGAAATTTGACTTATATGTAATGCCTGATGTGCAGATAAATTACCATATTTTAAGAGCTTATGGCGTGAGTTTCAAGCATTAATTTGAATGCAAGCATAAGGCTAAAACTTGAAAAATTGTGATTCACAAGAGCTGGCAAACTGAACTGTGCTACAAATTAAATCACCTATTTTTCATAATACAGCTTGTCGCCAAATCACTTGGCATATTTGGGCGTGAACGAAAGCGATCAGCTTGTGGTTTCACCAAAAGCGTTTCTACTTAATGGAACTGACATTGATTCCAATTGCATCAGCGATTACTGGTGTCCGTCATTTTTCTTCGGGGTGACCGATTGCTTTCCCGACATAGATGTAAGTTAAAGCATTAAACGTGTATTGGTAGTTCCCAAGGCATGCAGGTAAATTACTCCTGAGGTGATTATTGGGGGTAAATTAAGATATTTTGTTGATTTGCAGAACCAAAATCAGAATGAATACGCTCATTATTTATAAACAAATATTATCAGCAATTATAGTACAGCACAGTAGGCGTAGTATGGCATAGTATAGTAAGCATATAGTAGGTCATAGTTTGCTTAGTATGGCACAGTAGACATAGTATGTCATTGTGGGCATATAGAATGGCATATAGTTGACTTATTATGGCACAGTAGACATAGTATACCACAGTAGGCTCTGTGATGTTATATACATAAATCGCAAACTTTGCTGACTTCGATTTATTACGAACATGAGATAAACATAAACAACGTTAACGGAATGAACTATTCAGAATACGATGAGCAATTTATACTACATGGTCACGTGGTGTTACGTCACATGCAGTGCGCAATCATGCATACCTAACATTTCCATCTTTTTGAAAGCAAATCAAATCAAACGGAATAAGCAAAGATCACGTAACACATTGATCATAAAAACGAGTCAGGGGTGTTACAAGTCTGCCGCTTCGTGTTAAATATGGCCCACCGATTTCACGAGAACACAGTTGGACACCAGTATCATGTATATTATCATTGTTACCGCCAATTAGCGGTAAATAATATCAAATGGATTTTTGTTTATTTAAGTATCCAAGCAGCTAAATTTGTCATTTATTTCTGGGTGAGCAAACTTTACCGGCCGTTTACGTAAGTGCTTGCGATTATGTCTGTAATGCCTACCTTTTGCCGCAACAACAAATCGAGGAGCTCGGTCTCTCTTCAAAACAACAGCAGATAACTAACGATCATTAATGCAATACGATAATTTATTGCATCGTGCTCATCAAATCTGCAGTTCTTTCACATTGCTTCATAAAGAATTTAATCAAATTTCTTTAGTTTTGGAACAAAATGGCTACCCCAAAAACTTTCTAAACAAGCACATTAACCGTTTTATGAAAAAACACTACGGAAAAGACATCCCCAAAGAAAATATTTTCAAGGACCCTTGAGTTAAAAAGTTTTTTATGCGGTTACCATTTATTCGCGAAAATTCACCGCAAATAGAAAAAGAAATTAATTCTTTTTTTGCCAAGCTTGACTTTGAAGCCTAATTTTTATTAATTAACGATACGTATAGTTCAAAAAAATGTGTTCAAACATAAAGAGCAACAACAAATTCTCCATCAATATGGCGTTGTGTACGAAATAAGTTGTAACGCTAGCAGTTCTTATTTAGCCAAACGTCACGGAATCTAATTACCCGTATCAATAACCACGATCCTTCTTCTAAAACATCACAGGATACGGACGTCACTCGGCATTTGACCGATAACCTTATCACGCAGTTTGTTTTAATAACCCCATCATTCTGGCTAGATCTGTCCTTTGGCGAAAATTATTAATCAAAGAAACCTCGATGATTTAACAAAGAAATCCAGATCTAAACTCCGACAAAGCTTCAATTCCATTATATTTATTTAATGTGTAAAAACTAAAAACATTCGTTCAACGTGTGGAAATATTTATTCAACGTATGAAAACAATAATTGTTTTTAATTTTACGCTCGATTCCTTTTTTTGTTATGCGTCATTGCTTTGCCTTTTTTTTCCTGTGCTTTGCTCGTGACAAGTTGCTGTTGCCTATATCATTTATCTGCTGATGATGAGACTAGTAATGTCTTGAAACGTTCAGTAAAAAATGTTCGCTCACGTTTTGGCTCTTTGCTTTATATTAACAATACGATATAGTTTCACCAATACGCAATGGCTTCAATTCGTGAGCATGCTGGTCAAAATAATGTTTTTGGTTTTTTCTCTTTAATAAATGTTCCTTCTGCACTTTCTTAGGGTTAATGACTTGGGGTTGTAACTGCTTAGCAATCAAGGTAAGTTAATCCCGCAATCTTCTTGCCATTAATAGCTGTGATGGTAAACCCTCCGATCCAATGGGGAAACGGAGGCCTAGCATAACAAAGTAGGTATAGTATCCCACAGTAGGCACTGCCGGTGAGTATGGTATAGTATGTCACAGAGTAGTATGGCATCGTAGACATAGTATGGCATCATAGCGATAGCATACGAGTATGGTTTGCATAGTACAGCAGTGTAGGCATAGTGGCCATTATACTACTAGAGCTTACAGCATCATAGTAGCATAGAGTATGGCACAGTAGCCGTAGTATAACATGGTTCGGCATACCAAGCGTGTTCTGTTATTTTTTTTCCATGAACAATCACTTTAAAAAAGTGGAAAAGTCTATGTGCCTCAATGATCTGCCGAGCTGTACTGGCTGGAGATTCGCATTCTCCTAATAGGGTTTCCCATGCCAGAAAGTATAAGCTAGACGAAGTATAGTTCAAACCAAACAAGTTGAAAAACTTTGAACCTGGGTTGGTTATCCCCATCAGCTGTGGTATGCAAAAAACCTAGGAGAAGAAAAACTCCAAAAACCTTTCAGCAGTTAGATTAAACTGCAAAAAAATCATGATGAGTACAAATAATGAAAATTACGTGAACGACGTTAATGGGGCCACCTTTACTAGTGTACCTCGTCCCAGGTCGTCATTCAGCGAAACCCCTACGGCGTTCGAGTCTGAGGCAGAGGAGCTCGTTCGAAAAATAAGCGACAATCTCCATCAGCCAGCTCTAGTGGCAGCTCCACCAATGTGTCCACTACACATTTGAAGAGGCGAATGTAGGCAGCGCAGAGTATTTGTACTTGGAGATAAAGTTGCACTCTCACGCGTCAACCATCACCAGCTGTTGTTGGGCAATTGGAATATCCTTACCTTCGCAGGAAAAGAGTTAGAATTGGTTGAGAAAGCAACGCGTTATCATCTCAATATTATCGGAGTTTCTTCAACCAAAAGAAGTGGCTCTGGAACTGTGGATCTGGATGGCGGATGGAAACTCTTCTTTTCTGGTGCTGATCCTAGTATGTCTGCTCGAGCGAATGTGCAGATTCTCACAAGCCCCCGGTTGTAAGACTGTGTCAGATTGGGTTCCTTTGGGATCAAGGATATGCATGTTGAAACTCAAAGCATCGATTCGGTCATTGTGCCTACTGCAGGTATATGCCCCAAATGCTACCAGTGAATATCAGGCTTTTGTAGATAAAGCAAATGATGCTCTTCTCTGAGTATCACCTACTGAATCTCCAGTTCTTAAGCGGGATTTTTATGCACATGTTGGAACAAACAAAGATACGTGGAAGGGTGTGATGGAAAGCATGGAGTCACTGGACCGAATAAGAACGGAAGGTACTTATTGCAGCTCTGTTGTAGCAACGGACTCCGCATCATAAATACTATTTTTCAACACAGAGAGGTTCACAAGTATACATGGCATCGACTAAATATGGATCAAAAATCTTCGATGGATTTGTTTTGAGTTTCATTCGTTTTCGGATGTGCTGGACGTTCGAGCGAAGCGAGATGCGGAATTTGTCAACTGATCACCATCTTGTGGTTTGTTCTTTGCGACTTTCAAAACCTAGGCAAAACATGGAAATCCAGCAGGTTGACTGTGATTTACCAGATAAAAAGGGCGTCTTTTTAGGACAAAGAAGTAAAGAAACAGTTTGCATCTAGTATATCATCTAACATCAGACAACTTCCTGATTCATGGGAGTACATGGAGAAGAAGTGACTGCTTTTTAGATCAGCGATCATTGCATCCGGTGCTGAAATTTGCGGGCTTAGAGTGACGGGCAATAGTGAGACATGAACACCATGGTGGAATCAAAAGGTTAAAGAAGCTATTTGAGCTGAGAAAGATGCGTTCAAGGCTTTGCGACAGAACAGATCGTCATCTGATTTGCAATCCCAGTATACTAAGGCGCGAAAAACGACAACTTCGGCAGGAAAGAAATCCGAAGAGAAGTCATGGAAAGAATCTGGTCGTCGGTTGGATTCCAACTATTTTTTTGCAAACGAAGTTTTTTGGCAGACCATCCGCCGTTCACATGGCAAAAGATCGAGTGTCATTTACTCCATCAAGGATTCTGCAAGTAGCATTCTTACGGATGAGAATAAAATCATATCACGATAGAGAGAATACTTTGAAGATCTTTTGAATCCTGCGAAGGCATCGGCTTATGACACATAGGCAGTGATGTATTTAGGGGAAGAGGAAGTTTTATTGCTGCAGAAGTAACAACGGCAAAGACAACAATAAAATGTGAAAGAGCTGCTGGTTAAGATTAAGTCAGACCCGAAATCAAGTAAAACCTGACTGGAGAAGGAATTCCCTGGTTAACGCAAAATGTGTCAGGTTGCGTGGAAGTATGGCAAGACTTTTAGAGATTAGCAAACAATTGTGATTACTCCGATAAACGAGAAAAAAAATTGGACGCAATATACAAACTACAGAGTGATATGATTTACCAGGAAAAGTATTTGCTTTGAAAAGAAAGGCCGAGAAATAAAAATAATGGATTAAAAACTGGAGGTTGGCCAATGCTTTTTATGTCTGGGTTGCAGCTCCTCAGACCAAACTTTCACTCTGGAAGTAATTTTTCGAAAAATCTTCAGAGTAAGGCAAAGATCTCTTTGCATGATTTGTCAATCTTGAAAAAGCATATGACCGAGGTTCTCAGGATAACCTTTGGAAGGTTTTGCAGGAGTATGGCGTTTATGGTCAGTTGTTACGCGCCATGAAGTCATTCTGCTGCGACCGGAGATTTGTGTTGGGATTAATGACAAGCAATCAAAAGCCGTTCGTTGACGGCGTTGGACTTCGGCAAGGGTGCGTTTTGTCACCTCTCCTTTTCATTGTTTACATGAATTGGATTGACAAATGCAGCCAAGCTGATGGGTGTGCCACGTTTAGAAACTGCAAAATCAGTCGTCTGCTGTTCTCTGATGATTTTGTTCTGCTTTCTTCCACAGAATCTGGCCTCCATCGCGCATTAAAATGCTTTGCAGATGCATATGACACTGCCGGAATGAAAATAAACTCGGCCAAAACTGAGTTACTTCATCTTTACAGAAACCCTGATCAGTGCTCCTTGCAAGTGAATGGAGCGATACTGAATAAGGTAGAAAAGTTCAAATACCTTGGGGTTGCATTTACGAGTGACGGAAGTCAAGACAGAGAACTGGATACCTAATTTGGCGAGGCTAGAACGGTAGAGTGAGCTTTGCACTATTATGCTGTCATAAAACAAGAATTGCCGAAAAAGGCAAAGCTCTCAATTTTCAAACCAGTTTTTGTCCTCATTTTCACATATGATCATGAATCTTGAGTAATGACCAAAAGCGTGCGATCACAAGTGCAAGCGTCCGAAATGAGATTTTTACGAAATAAGATTTTTACGAAACTCTGGTGTTCCTTAGAACACCGGTTGAAAATCACTGCACTATTTAACTTGTAGTGTTAGATTGTTGCAATAAACTATTGTTATCCACCAATTCCAAAAGACCATCATCACCAGACAAGTGCTTGAAACCAATTCGCCACCTATAGACCGAATAAGTGGCGCGTCACAATGCCTATTGTCTGGTTCTTACTGCAGATCGTAGTAAAATTTGCCCATTTAAATCTATGGTAAAATTATTACATACACGCAACTTCAAACCACCTCTGTAGATTAGTGACCGGCGTTTTTTGTTTGATTTTACTTTTATTTGTAGGGCCAAAGCTTTTGTGATTACATTTCAGGTTATTTCAGAGGTCAAAAGTTTTTATAAATGCGTATTAAACTCATTTTAAAAAGAGCACTTTTGCAACAAAAAATGGCGTTTAACGCTTATTTAATGACATTTGATATTTCTGAGCAGAGCTGCGATAGGCATATAGGATAAAAGAGTAAAATGGTATTGTGTTTCGCACCAGGATGCGATTATACAAGCAAAAAGAGTAGTTGCAAATTCTACCGATTTCCTATGAATAGCAATTTGGCTTCAAAATGGGAATCACGCTGCAGGTAAGCTTGTTTTATAATCAAAAATAATCACAATATGAAGTCAATTTTTTTA
This sequence comes from Trididemnum nubilum, assembly GCA_963965965.1. NCBI lineage: Eukaryota > Metazoa > Chordata > Ascidiacea > Aplousobranchia > Didemnidae > Trididemnum > Trididemnum nubilum. Next base: position 9,497,745 of record OZ014469.1, read on the forward strand.
ATAGAAGATTATGAAAAGATACGAACACAAAACAGCCTGGTTCTTTGATGAAGGAGGAGTCGGCAAGTTGACCCAAACCTTGACGAAAAGGAAAACTGTTAAGTTTTCTAGTTTTATTCTTTGGGCACATCTTTTGCAGGTTTTTCGATTAGTCTCAATTTCTGTCAAAAGCCCGGCACAAAGGACGTGTATGGAGCGCCAGGAGTCCAGGTCCGAAGCTGAAGCGCCTCGCTACCCTAGCAATGATTTTTTTGGATCCTATACACCTCCCCGAAAAACACCTTCCAGAAATTACATTTCCCCGAAAAACACTTGGCCGAAACTACATTATCCCGAACATACATTTCCCTGAACGTGCATTTTCCAGAAATTACATTTCCCTGAACATACACTTGCCAGAAATTACATTTTTCTGAATGTGCATTTGCCAGAAATTACATTTTCCTGAACGTGCACTTTCCAGAAATTATACTTTCCTGAACATGCACTTGCCAGAATGTAAATTAGCCCGAATGCTCATTTGGCAGAATGTACATTTGGCCGAAAGTACATTTCCCCGAAAACTTATTTTCCAGAATTTACACTTGCCAGAATGTACATTTGGCCGAAAGTACATTTCCCCGAAAACCTATTTTCCAGAATTTACACTTGCCAGAATGTACATTTGGCCGAAAGTACATTTCCCCGAAAACTTATTTTCCAGAATTTACACTTGCCAGAATGTACATTTGGCCGAAATTACATTTCCCCGAAAACTTATTTTCCAGAATTTACACTTGCCAGAATGTACATTTGGCCGAAAGTACATTTCCCCGAAAACTTATTTTCCAGAATTTTTACTAAACAAAATTTACGTTTGGTCGAAAACACATTTCCCCGAAAACTTATTTTTCAGAAATTACATTTCCACAAAAATTCATTTTCTAGAAACTATTTTTCATTTGAAAAATTATTCTATGTTTAGCTTATTTATTTCTAGTAAACAGAACAAGCTTTTAGGTGAAATTAAGAAACGTTGCGATAACAGTTAGCTTGCGGAATGAGAAATATAACCTAGCTTTTTTAGTCAATTTGCTATCATAAGTTGTGCTTCAAGCGTAACGAAACTTAGCAATTAAAAATCGATGCAAGCATGTTCACAGAGGCAAAGCAAGCTTACTTTTACCCAGGTTACACTTTTTTTAGAAGAGCCAATAAATTTTAAGTTGAGCTGGCTTCTCATAGTTTTTTGCCAATTTGCTGCTTCATTTGTTCTTAATATTATTCCTTGAATTCTGAGAACGTTCATGTCAATTTAAACGACCATGTTTTTAAAGTTATTTTGGAGTCCAATTCCGAATGCTCTGTCAGCTTGAGCAAAGACTTGTTTGCAGCATCGTAAAACTGCAAAAGCGAAAAAGTACGGAGTTTTTTTTTTTTGACTTGAGAACATCCAAATATTTATGAGTTGCTTACGCTGTTTGAAGCAGCACTCTGTAATTTTAGAATCGTTGCAATATTTTGCTTGTAAATACTGGAAAATTACTAAAATTTCATCGTTTTGAATTTGCACAGAATTTAGTTGCTTTCAAGATTTGAAATTTATTCTTTTTTGTTTCCAATCTTTTTGTTACTGATGGAGGCTGGCATTTTTTAGATTCTGAGCAACAATGAGCCTCGGGTTTTTTTGAAATATTATTGTTATAAAAAAAAATAGTGTAATTCGTCTTGCGTTCGCGACAAAATCAAATCTGCAGCTGTAGTACGAAGTACGTAGCCAAAATCTACGTCAAACAACACTTGTTGCATTCCTCGGCAAAAGATTTCGCGCTTTAGCTTACCAACACTCAAGAAAGCAGCAATAGCGTGTATCCGCAACCAGCTTTAAAGAGCTTTTGGTTGAAACCTACCGAGAAAGCCTCTTCTACGGAAAGCTCATTATGATGTCAATTCCCGCCATTCACATTTCATACAATTTAGAACATTTCATTCGCAGTTCATGCGAAGATAGCAAAAAGATAAGTAATTCCTTCAGGTGACGTAACAATTAAAACCTACGAGTCTTCCTGTAGCAAATACTGACCGCATAATGCAATGCCACTCCCAGTGAATTTTCACTAAATCTAATGAATTTTGGTCCGGTCTAGTGACCTAGTGAATTTTACGATCTAGTGAATGTTTTTGTAGAATGTGCAAATACCTGAAAGCTGCTAATGTTTGCTTCCAAATTTTTGGTTGCAGTTTTATATCATTGCATGTTTAAATGTGTTGTTCTTTTCGCTTGATGAGACCCTTGAGCAAGGTCAAAACGCGTCGCGATAATAGCTCATTCGCAATGTACATTACAATAGTAAATTGTATAGATGAATAACTTATGCTTCTAAATGTTAGCCGTGAAGGTGGCCTAAGTTACTGGTCGAAACACGAAAACCTATAATTTTAGGTTGACAATCATTGAATAGAGAAAAAAAAAATTGTAATGAACCTGAAAGACCTTTTGTTATTTTTTAGAGATGACCAAGAAAATTACGCGAAAACCGTGCGTCGCTGGCGTGAAGACCTTTGTTTGGGAGATCACCTAAAAATTCACGCAAAAACTACGATCGGTGGTGCCACTCCGAGTGAATTTTATTTACATCTAGTGAATTTTGGTCCGTTTTAGTGTCCTAGTGAAACGATCTAGAGAAATTTTTGTAACTTACCAAGTGAAGACCTTTCGTTTTTTTTTTTTATATCATCTAAAAGGCAGTCTCATTGTCTTGTTTTTAACTCAATTTTAAATTAAAAGCACAAAGCGTTGTAAAAATTTTTGTGTTTCACAAAATTCTAGTAAATTTTGAAGAGTAGCCTGTGGCAGCATTCAGTGGCGGACCCAGAAAATTTTGGTGGGGGGATGACAAAATTTATAAGCACGGATTTTCTATAGGCCTAATCTCAAAATTTAGGATGTTTATGATTAATCTTCTTGACGTCGCGCAAATTTGCTTGGCATATTTTTGATCAGGCGCGTGGCAAAAAATCTGCAATGAGGTGGCTGTGTACGGGCCTCCAGTGGGCGGTGGCATTTTGCGGTGTGGGAGCGTAGCCTTTAACCGCCGGAGACTGGGGGTCTGGGGGAAAAAAACCCAGCCGCTGGAGGTACGGGGGCCTGGGGGCAGAGCCCCCAGCGCTAGAAAATTTTGTATTTTTTTGGCAAAAATAACATAATTTTAGGCCTATTTTAATAAAAATTATGCTCTTAAAGCACGGCATAAAAATTAGCATTTGCAAAAGCATGTTTATACTAATTACATATATGGGCTTTGTTGGAGGTACCGGTAGCTATTGCTAGAATTTCAGTTCTCTTATTTACAAGCTTGTAAATTATAAAATCCTATCCCCGTAGTTCAATAAAACTCTCAAGGAGTAATCTATTTCGTCTATATTCTATAGAGAAAAATATAAATAGGGGGGAAGGAGGCTAATGGAAGGAAGTTTGAGAGAAGTGATTGGTAATTAACTGCAGTACTGTAATACTGAATAGCCCCCTCCCATATTCCTGAGCTTACATATTTTTGATGAAACCTGTGTTAAGCATTTTTCAGTAAGCATTTTTAATTAACATTTTCCTGCCCCCCCCCCCCCCTACGCCCCTACCCTATTGGCTTTAGAAATCAAGTCACAGTCGCACGGCCTACCAAGTATTCACTGACGGCTTTTTTTCAAATATGTAAGCTTAATATTACACATAAGCAGGATGCATGTTATGTTTAGGCTGGTGGGGGGATGCATCCCCCCCCCTAAATCCGCCACTGGGTAAGGAGCAACGTAAAATGAATGATCTTTGAATCGTTTTGCGTGCTTCTGGCCTAAAGGCTACCAGCTCGGAAGCCTAGGGAAGAGCCACCAGAACGGCGACTCTGGTGGCTCTTCCCTAGGCTTCCGAGCTGGTAGCCTTTAGGCCAGAAGCACGCAAAACGATTCAAATATTAAAACTCTGGCCTGCAAACGTCAAAAAACATCTTAATTGACTTATTTTTACAATGAATGATCTTGTCGAGATTGTTGTTGGGGAGGTAGCTGTATTGCAACTGCATAGAATGAAAATTCGAATTTCCTGCTGTTGAGAATTCTCTGCTGTGTACTTTTGACCAGAGAATTTTGAGTTAATATTTGTTTGCTACCAGGCTCCTGTCAATCTTTCGAATTGAACCATTTTACCAACTTACACATTGGTGTCAGAGAAACATTAATTTTTGCTTTAAATAAATTTTCCCTCAAGGCGCGTAATGCCTACCTCAAATCAAAATGACAGTTCCGTACGGTGTTTTTTTTATTCTTCAAATTTATTTATACGAATAGGCCTATTTTATTATATTATTGTATAAATATTGGGAGAAAACGCTCACCTAACGAGCTCCATTAAAGCAAGACTGTGGGCCAGTGCTTCCCAATTTTTCATCACCGTGACCTATTTTCTATTCGAAAATTTTCCATTGCCCACATCTAAATCGCTAGCTTAATCGCGATTTATCAATTTTCAGGTGATCCCCACAAAAAAAAAGATATGGTATTCACGCCAAAAACCGCAAATTTTGTGCTGGCTCACTCTCTAACGGGCCCCACAGCCCTAATGATTAAGACAGTTTTTTAACCGAATTTACAATTACCCAAATAGCTCTAGCCCACCACAAAATGCTCCTATGGCCCGTAGGTTGAAAACCGCTGCTGTAGGTCATACGTAAGCGTAATGATCGTCAAATTTCATTTTCGTCTTTTCATACGTCTAAATTTGCGCTAAGGTCAGTAGCGTAGGCGGGGAAGTGATGCAGTGCCGTCGCTACAGGGGGCCATGTCCCCCGATTTCAGTTTACTCAAAATGCTGTTTTTGCAACATCACGGAAAGATGAGGCAATAGTCAATCATGGAAATATAGCAATAATAACTTTTAAGCATAATTTTCCTTTGACGTTTTCAGATCTTTTGCCAAATTGTTGGCATCAACTGGTGTACATAAATGTGACGGAATAACCCGCCTTTTTACTGTAACACGCCTATACAAATGTGTCGCGGAAGAGGGATATAAGACTGCAGAATCGCTACCGATACTTTGTTAGTGATTATGACATAAACAATAGGTGAAAACATTTTTTTCAAAGAGCAGCATCTGTTTTTGATCTTTGAGGCACACTTAATATTTTTAGGTCGCAGTGAGTGGAGCACCATTGTGAAAGGGCCTAGGCCCTCTTAGCCAAGTCACTTAGAAAATTTAACGTCAAAATATAAGCGTTTAAAAGTATTTAGACTTGATCTGAAGTAAGGGGGAGAGGGCTAAAGGGGTTAAGCAATTTAAGCCTTTGAAATGACTTCTGAATTTTAGCAATTTAATCATTGATGCCGCTTCAAAAAGTGCGAAAGGTGATTAAAATGCCGTTAAAATTGCTATTTTTGTGCTGTAAAATCTCAAACATTGCCCAGTAGTTGGGTGGCTCCATCCCCAGGCCCCGGTCTGTGACACGCTCGAGTTGCATTAGTTTGTTTAGCAAAAGGCCTAAATTAGACAATTTTTGTGCAAAAATAATTTTTGCTTCACCTCTCTAGCAAAATCCTGGTTGCGCGTTGGGCAGCATTCACTGCTGCAGATAGAGTTTTCAAGCGATTACGGCAGGGCCACAACTCAGGGGGTGCCAGGAGGGGCGGCGCCCCTCAAACAAAAATTTCGCCCGCCCAAACCCCAAAGCGACAATAGGAGAAAATATTGGTAGGCCAAAGTAGCCTATTGTAAGGCTGTTGATTAATGATTTGAACTGATGTGAAATATTGCGTTTCGCAAAACTTTTATAATCAGTACATTGATTGTGGTGCCACTGGCACCCGGTATGCATAAGCCTAACGCATAATTGCAATCCTTGCTTGATTTAACTGACAAGCTACAACTTGTTAAGTAAACAAAGGTCTTCACGCCAGCGACGCACGGTTTTCGCGTAATTTTCTTGGTCATCTCTAAAAAATAACAAAAGGTCTTTCAGGTTCATTAAATTTTTTTTTTTTCTATTCAATGATTGTCAACCTAAAATTATAGGTTTTCGTGTTTCGACCAGTAACTTAGGCCACCTTCACGGCTAACATTTAGAAGCATAAGTTATTCATCTATACAATTTACTATTGTAATGTACGGTGCGAATGAGCTATCATCGCGACGCGTTTTGACCTTGCTCAAGGGTCTCATCAAGCGAAAAGAACAACACATTTAAACATGCAATGATATAAAACTGCAACCAAAAATTTGGAAGCAAACATTAGCAGCTTTCAGGTATTTGCACATTCTACAAAAACATTCACTAGATCGTAAAATTCACTAGGTCACTAGACCGGACCAAAATTCATTAGATTTAGTGAAAATTCACTGGGAGTGGCATTGCATTATGCGGTCAGTATTTGCTACAGGAAGACTCGTAGGTTTTAATTGTTACGTCACCTGAAGGAATTACTTATCTTTTTGCTACCTTCGCATGAACTTCGAATGAAATGTTCTAAATTGTATGAAATGTGAATGGCGGGAATTGACATCATAATGAGCTTTCCGTAGAAGAGGCTTTCTCGGTAGGTTTCAACCAAAAGCTCTTTGAAGCTGGTTGCGGATACACGCTATTGCTGCTTTCTTGAGTGTTGGTAAGCTAAAGCGCGAAATCTTTTGCCGAGGAATGCAACAAGTGTTGTTTGACGTAGATTTTGGCTACGTACTTCGTACTACAGCTGCAGATTTGATTTTGTCGCGAACGCAAGACGAATTACACTATTTTTTTTTATAACAATAATATTTCAAAAAAACCCGAGGCTCATTGTTGCTCAGAATCTAAAAAATGCCAGCCTCCATCAGTAACAAAAAGATTGGAAACAAAAAAGAATAAATTTCAAATCTTGAAAGCAACTAAATTCTGTGCAAATTCAAAACGATGAAATTTTAGTAATTTTCCAGTATTTACAAGCAAAATATTGCAACGATTCTAAAATTACAGAGTGCTGCTTCAAACAGCGTAAGCAACTCATAAATATTTGGATGTTCTCAAGTCAAAAAAAAAAACTCCGTACTTTTTCGCTTTTGCAGTTTTACGATGCTGCAAACAAGTCTTTGCTCAAGCTGACAGAGCATTCGGAATTGGACTCCAAAATAACTTTAAAAACATGGTCGTTTAAATTGACATGAACGTTCTCAGAATTCAAGGAATAATATTAAGAACAAATGAAGCAGCAAATTGGCAAAAAACTATGAGAAGCCAGCTCAACTTAAAATTTATTGGCTCTTCTAAAAAAAGTGTAACCTGGGTAAAAGTAAGCTTGCTTTGCCTCTGTGAACATGCTTGCATCGATTTTTAATTGCTAAGTTTCGTTACGCTTGAAGCACAACTTATGATAGCAAATTGACTAAAAAAGCTAGGTTATATTTCTCATTCCGCAAGCTAACTGTTATCGCAACGTTTCTTAATTTCACCTAAAAGCTTGTTCTGTTTACTAGAAATAAATAAGCTAAACATAGAATAATTTTTCAAATGAAAAATAGTTTCTAGAAAATGAATTTTTGTGGAAATGTAATTTCTGAAAAATAAGTTTTCGGGGAAATGTGTTTTCGACCAAACGTAAATTTTGTTTAGTAAAAATTCTGGAAAATAAGTTTTCGGGGAAATGTACTTTCGGCCAAATGTACATTCTGGCGAGTGTAAATTCTGGAAAATAAGTTTTCGGGGAAATGTAATTTCGGCCAAATGTACATTCTGGCAAGTATAAATTCTGGAAAATAAGTTTTCGGGGAAATGTACTTTCGGCCAAATGTACATTCTGGCAAGTGTAAATTCTGGAAAATAGGTTTTCGGGGAAATGTAATTTCGGCCAAATGTACATTCTGGCGAGTGTAAATTCTGGAAAATAAGTTTTCGGGGAAATGTAATTTCGGCCAAATGTACATTCTGGCAAGTGTAAATTCTGGAAAATAGGTTTTCGGGGAAATGTACTTTCGGCCAAATGTACATTCTGGCAAGTGTAAATTCTGGAAAATAAGTTTTCGGGGAAATGTACTTTCGGCCAAATGTACATTCTGGCAAGTGTAAATTCTGAAAAAATAAGTTTTCGGGGAAATGTACTTTCGGCCAAATGTACATTCTGGCAAGTGTAAATTCTAGAAAATAACTCTTCGGGGAAATGTACTTTCGGCCAAATGTACATTCTGCCAAATGTACATTCAGGCAAGTGTTCATTCTGGCAGATGTAATTTCAAACAAGTGTTCATTCAGGCAGATGTAATTTCAGGCAAATGTTCATTCTGGCAGATGTAATTTCAGGCAAGTGTTCATTCTGGCAAGTGTGATTTCTGACAAATGTTAATTCTGGAAAAAGAAAGTTCAGGGAAATGTTTTTCTGGCAAATGATTTTCGGGGAAATATTTTTCTGCGAGGTGTAAGGATACCGTTTTTTTTTGTTTAAGTTTTAGTCCCTTTTTTGGCGAAGACACTTTTGGTTTAACAAGTAGTTTTTAAAAAACTTTAAAGGCGGGCTAAAATGGCATTTGGAAAATATTTCAAAAATAGCCTTAATTTTTTATTTTGAACCAAGCAGCATAAGCACGACTCTAAAAACCCATTCGCTTTCGAAAAATCGCAAATTTAATGTTCCATTGTCTTGGTGATTATGACGACAATGAGCCTCTACTTTTTTGGTGGGTGTTCAGTTTGGCTGGGTTTTGCCGTAAGAGCAAGAAAGTGTCAAGAAAAAAAAAACGAATATAAAAGCAGAAAACAGCTTGCGCGATCGGTCATATTGCTGGTGAGTAATATCAGATCAAGTACGTGTAAACAATATCGGTTTCGCGAATGTAGGCAATACTGGTATAGCGTTTTTGGGGTGGCAAACGATAGGCCTGTATCGGCAACTTATGCTTACCAGTTCTATCTACCTAATACCGTAGAGCCTACTGATACAGTAGTTTCACTTCCATTGAATCCATTGTCCATGATTTTCATCGGTGGCCGCTACTCAATGTAAAGTGAACATCCAACCTTTTTAACACTAGAGACGTTAAAGTATTTTCAAATGTAATATTTTGTTTTTCGTTAGGTTACCTTTATTGCTAGCTTTTGCTTCGTCGATTTTGAACAAAATAAACTACAAACCTGAAAGTGGTGTATCTACGCGAAGCATGCTCGACGTAGTCGAGATTCCAGTTTGACGTCACAACAATCTGACAAATACGCTATTATCTAGCGATTTCAGTGCCATTATTGAAGTAGATTGATGCAAGTGATTTTGTTGGGGCTGAAAGTTTTGCGATGAGTCGAAGTAATCGAGAGTCGAGACGTTATTCTGACGTCACAATTCAATTAGAGTTTTTTTATAATAATGCTTTCTTTTAAAAAGCTTTTTAGTGCTCGTATTGAACAGACAAAACAACAAACCTGAAAATGATAGATCAGTTTGAAGTAGCCGTCGCGACAGCACAATGATGTCACAATGAAGTGACAAATATGCTTATTTCAAAAGATTCTGATGTAATTATCTATTCTAATTTTCATCAATGTATTGACAATTTTTTTTTGTATTAATGCTTGCTTACCAGAAGTTTTATTTCTCGAATTGAATAAAAGAAACAGCAAAACTTGAAAATAGTAAATCGGTTCGAAGTACTCGTGACTGTATTACGACATCATATTGAATGATTATATAGTTAAATATCAAAAACTGATATAAGTAACACTTAGAATAAGCAATGTGTTTATCTCATTATGACGTCATAGTACTCTCCTGACTACTTCGAACCGATTTATCACCTTAAGTTTTGTTACTTAAGTTTTTTAATGCAAGCACTAAAATGCTGTTCAACAGCAAGCGTTAATATTGGTTTTGGAAAAATGCTAATTCATTATGACATCATAACAACATCCCGACCACTTCGGTTGCTGGTGCAAAACTTTGAGATACAACAATAGAATATCTTGACATGATTTATGATGAAAAATTGTTCTAACATCCCTTAAAACCAGAAATTTGTTAAACAACATTATGACGTTATAATAGAGTCCCGATTTACAATTTTGGACTTTCAGTTTTGTAAATAAATTTCGTGAATGCCAGCACAATTAAATTATTCAATTGTGCATCAATACTTTACAAACTTATTTAAACCCTAAATTCATTATGACGTCACAAAAACATCTTAGGAGAGGAGACGCCACTTCGACTTGACACATGAAACTTTCAATTGTGACAAAGACATTGATGAAATTCATGATCGATAACTTTGTTAAGAGTCGTCTAAAAATGCATTTTTGTCACTTCATAATGATGTCATAATACAGTCACGACTACTTCGAATCGATTTACCATTTTCAAGTTTGTAGTTTTATTTTTTCAATACGAGCACAAAAACGCTGTTTAGTGGCAAGCATTGATACAAAATAAAAAAACTGTAAAGACATTGTGATGTCACAACAGCATCTCGATCACGTCGACTTGGTGAAATATTGTCAGCTGCTTCGAAAAGACCTTGCATCAGTCTACAATCAGTAATCGCGCTGAAATCTCTTGAAATCAGCGGATTTGTCAAGTTATTATGACGTCATAATGGCATCGCGACTACTTCGAGCGTGCCTTGATATGATACACCACTTTCAGGTTTGGAGTTTATGTTATTTTATATCGGCATAGCGAAAACTAGCGATGAAGGTAACCTAACGAAAAACAAAATATAACATTCGAAAATACTTTAGCGCCTTTAGTGTTGAAAAGTTTTTTGTGAGTTCGTGCGCAAACGAGTCTCAAAACTAACGTGATTGTTTATTATCCTCACACGCAATAATTCAATTAATTTTTAACACAGCGAAGCAGCGGCATATATACAGCAAGCAAACAAAGAAAAGCGAAAACAAAGACACGGTAATTAAATTCCTTTTGTCTTGCAATATTCGCTCATTATGCAATACCGCCCATTGCAGTGAGCGGTATGTGCCAACAACCGGACACCGCAGACAAAACACAAGGATAAATATATTAATTAATGGCTCGGCCACCGCAGTTTAGATGTTCACTTTGCAATGGCAGCCAGGAAAAAAAATGGAAAAATGGCCAGGTAAAAAAAATAAAGGCGCCCATCAGTCAAAAGTCATGGACGAAAAATTGGCAGAGTGAAACTGCTGTATCAGTAGGCTATACGATATTAGGTAGATAGAACTGGTAAGCATAAGTTGCCGATACAGGCCTATCGTTTGCCACCCCAAAAACGCTATACCAGTATTGCCTACATTCGCGAAACCGATATTGTTTACACGTACTTGATCTGATATTACTCACCAGCAATTTGACCGATCGCGCAAGCTGTTTTCTGCTTTTATATTCGTTTTTTTTTCTTGACACTTCCTCGCTCTTATTTTAAAACCCAGCCAAACTGAACACCCACCAAAAAAGTAGAGGCTCATTGTCGTCATATTCACCAAGACAATGGAACATTAAATTTGCGATTTTTCGAAAGCGAATGGGTTTTTAGAGTCGTGCTTATGCTGCTTGGTTCAAAATAAATTAAGGCTATTTTTGAAATATTTTCCAAGTGCCATTACAGGTCTCCTTTAAATACTTCCTCAGCGATGACTTGTAACCATGATATCTGAAGTACGACCTAATAGTTTTACAGTACAGGGTAGATCCCTGCAGGTAATATTTGAAGTTTTGAGAATAGGACAACTAGGTTGAGTTGTTCTTGAAGTGCCCGCTAAAACATCAATCCATCCAGAATTTTCAAAGAGGGGAGGAGAAAATTTTTCAAAAAAGGAATACTTTCGCCACCGAATTTTTGGCCTTTTTACTGAAAATAGGGTTTTTTACGCTCTTTTCAGACAATAATTACCAAACTTTGTTCTTGTTTTCTACTATATTGTCAAATAAATCAATCTAATGGCTTTTTTGGCGTCGCATTTGCCCGCTTTCGAAAATTTTGGATAAGTTTGTTTAAAAATGGTGACATTAATTGACATCCTGGTCCAAAATTTCAAAATAATTTTTATTTTTAGTTTTACTGAGACATCTTTATTTCAGACTTAAGCCAAAGGGGTGGTGGGCTGGGGGCATGGCACCGTGCCCCCTGCGTGCGTCACTGATCCGGTAATAAAAGTGTGTGAAAGGCTGTAATCTTTTACAACAAATAAAATTTTGCTTTAATTGTTTAGCTCTCGTTCAAGTTGCGTTCCTGAATTTTTGGATAAGATGCTTTGCAAATTTTATCTTCACACTTTAGAGTCGAACAAGCAATACATCAAAGTTGAAAAGCAAAAACGGAAAATTCAACCGAAAACACTCATTCCTCTTACTTTCAGCGTTTTGTGTTACCTTGTGACGGAGTGTAATTTAAGGAAGAAATAATTATTACAATAGCAATTTTTAGTCTAATAAGCCCTTTTTTCTCCTAAATATCGTAAGTGACATTGCTATGGGACTGGATGTAGGAGGATTTAGCTCTTCTAGATCTTACCACTGTTGGCCCCACCGCGCTTACCGTATACGCCTGTATATGCGAATTTAATTTTGTTCTCACAAAATAATGCAAAATCATTTACTCTGCTTTGACCTTTCTTCACTATGAGCTGTTAATTTAGAGCTGTAGCCTTCATTTCATTCTAAAATCGTCGTTGACCTTTTTTTGGTCTTAGATTGTCCTTGACTTTACACTTCACTATGTTTATGGTTGTTAAGCTATTGATTTTTTGTACAGTATATCCTGTGAAGTGATCTAGAAACGCTATTCTGTGTCATAATAGCACCCTTTTTAAAATGAGTTTAATACGCATTTATAATAACTTTTGATCAATGAAATAATCTGAAATGAAATCAAGAAGCATTGGCCCTTCAAATAAAAGTAAAATCAAACAAAAAACGCTGCCCACTAACCTACAGTATTTGTTTGAAGGTGCTGTAAGTAAGAATTTTACCATTGATTTAAATGGGCGAATTTTACTACGATCTGCAGTACGAACCAGACAATGGGCATTGTGATGTCATCACTTATTCGGTCTATATTGCTGTCAATTACTATTAACATTTCAACCGACAAGTTTGACGTCCTTCATGGTCGACTCCTGGGAAATCATAACGACTTCCACTGGCAGTTAGGTGGCCAGATCAACCACCAACCCTGCAGCTACAAAGCAGCTCGAGTCATAAGATGCACAGAGCTTGGCAGCGCTGTTTCGAGCTTTTAGCTCTCATCGGCAGCCCTCAGCTTCTCTAACAAAGTTATTCCCCAGCTGGACAAGACTCTTGGCCGAACTGGACAAACCTTAAGGGCTTGCACAGCGGCAGAGGCTTTTTAGGGAATAAACGATTTTTCACTTTTTCAGACAACTTATGACCATGACTTGAACTTCACATGGAGCGTTCGCAGATTAATTCTATTGGATCCGGACAGTATCGTTGCTAGATTTGAAGAAACAAAATGCTTAGAATTTTCCTGTGTATTTGATGCCAAAGAGCTTGTCTCTTCCGAGGAAATCAACCCTCAAATAAAGTTAGTTACAATCAAAATTCACTGGACTTATGGTTAGTTGTAGGAGAATAGGTTGTACAGTACAGTAATATGGAACCAATTTTTTCTTTTTTTTTCATTACTTTATTTTTGTTTTAAGATAAGTGAATGAAGTTTGGCCAGGAAAGCAAACTAATAATAATTTAGTTGTGATGTTTTGACGTTTGCGGGCCAGAGTTTTAATATTTAATCGTTTACGTGCTATCTGGCCTAAACGCTACCAGCGTGTAGTAGCAGTGGACAGGTAATTAATTCATAGGCTGCAGAGTCGAATCCTGTGGGAAGACAACATTTTTGCATCGCTTATTTTTAAGTAGCCACCGTTCTGGTGGCTCTTCCGTATTGGCTTCCGCGCTGGTTGCAATTAGGCCAGATAGCACGTAAACAATTAAAAAGCAAATTAATTTCAAGTTACAATTGAAATCAATTATTTGAAACGATTACACATTGACAGTTTTGAATTGATAAGCATTTTAGTAAGCACTTATACTCGAAATCAAAAAGACGGTGTTGTACTATGGGACACCTTATTGGTTCTGTTTCTTAAATGAGTTAACGTTGTTTTCATTAGTTTAGAATTTGACTCTAAAGTTTTGTGATTTGGCAACATTTCCCAAGGCAAAACGTTGGTTTTTAGTCAGACGTTCTTTATTTGAAGTAAATAAGAAAAGTTTGTTGTCAATAAAGGAACGTCTGTCTAAAACCAAAGTTTTGTTTTGAAAAATGTTGCCGCATCACAAAAAATTAAAGTAAAATCTTACACTCCTTATGGTTTTGAAATTGTTTTTAAGGCTTCTTATACTAGTAAAAAACTCAAACTTTGCTCTCTTTTTCTGATATATCTGCTAATTAAAAGGTGCAACAATCAGTGTTTTTACAAAGTTAGTCAAGTATTTTAAAATCAATCTTAATATTAAAAACTATTGTTAAAATCAATTTTGGTCTTTAAGGACCATCCTCAGTATATCTAAAAAATTTGTTAATTGAAACAATTTGATAATTATTGTTATATTTTTTTTATCCTCATTAATTGTTAAAATCATATTTTGACAGTTGCATAGAATGGAGTGATGTGGTTGTTGTAGCTCATATTTATCCTCTTGTCACCGGACAACGTTAGGGGACAGCGTTAGACGCTAAATAGCTAAGCCTCCTTTTGAGACACAATTTTCGCTCGGGGAGGTGGCACGTTCTTAACCTGGCTGGGCGCGACCGAATCTTAAGGTGCGGATCTCGATCCTTGCGCACAAATTCATGAGTGAAGACAAAAAAAATTCACCGGTGCGAAATCTTACGCATCGTCTTAGCATTCTCTAGCGTTTATCGTTCTGAAACGAGGTTTACTCACGCTGGGGGGGGGGGGGGGCAAAAGCAGTATTTTGCGGGGCACAAGCCCCGAATTGCACTCCAGTGGTCCTAGTTTGTCACTTTCTTTCGGGACACAATCCTTGCTTAGGGGGCAACATTTCCCCAGAAAAAACGTTGGTTTTTAGTCAAACGTTCTTAATTTGAAGTAAATAAGAAAAGTTATTTAATTCTATTTTCCACTAACCATTTGACCAATGAATAATTTTATACAGTATAACTTCTAAACTTGAAGTCACATTAACATCAGATTTGGCATGCACGTTAAAATTCAATAATATTTTTCTAGTTAAAATACTTTAAGTTGATAACGTCATTATAGTGACGTAACGGTGATATTATCAAAAAGTGTCTTTAGTTTTTTCAATTTTTTTCGTCGGGTTATAGACGTCCCAAAGTTTGCACTTGGGTTAGTTTTATGAACTTAAATCCGAAAAAGCCTGATCAAAGAGGTTTCGCCATTAAATTCAAATTGATTTAAAGCAAAAAGCTTTTTTTGAAGAAATTTGTCATGAAAAAACCGAAAATGGGGCATTTTACCTCCCCCAGGTGTACAAAACTCGCATGGTAAAATTCTTTATAGCTTGTTTAAAAACTTTTGGCTGAAAGATTGAATGAATTTATTTTCAAAAAAAGTTTTTTTTCCAATTTAAGCTTAATTTTTGATGTCTACGGTATGTTGTGTACGCGATTTTTCATAACAACCTTGCGACAACGTTCTTCTAATTCTGCTATGATGCAAATTATTGAGGCTGGTGTTTAGCCTTTTTATAATCGACTTGATAACTCGACAACTAAGCTACTGCTTCATGTTAATAAGGAAAATGTAGCTAACTAAAACTTCTTCATAGTTTTAAATGCGCAACATAAGCCACTTGCTGTAATGTAAACTCTAGGACGCCTAAGTATCGAACGAGTTTGCAAAAAAGTTTGAGTGGCAAAAAATTTTGATGCAGATGGACTATATTTTATCCTAAGAAGTTTATATAAAAAGTTCTTCGAAAATTACCCTGCAGTTTTCGAGAAAATGGGGATGAAGTTGTTTTTTAAACTAAAAATTGTATATTTTCCAGATAATGGAAGTTTAAATTATTTTATCAATCTTATTTGCAATTTTTTTCAATCTTTAGACTCGCAAATGTCTAGTGTACTTTTGCGGTTAAATTAAACAATCCTTCCAACCGCTCTCTAGCACTACTACCGCCAAAATATTTTTGTGTTTTTAAGGTTATAATCATGTTTCTCCTAATTTTGCAATTATTAACCATTTATAACAGTTTGCTTCATATGCTTGAACGTACAAAAGTGACATTAACTTTTTTAAAAGTATTGGGATACCGATGAAATGCAAAATGTCTTTATTTCGGGAACATGTATTCCAATAAGCATATTTCTAAAAATCAATAAAATTAACCATAAAAACAAACTTGTTTCAAATGCGTAATACATATTTATTGTAGATCAACGTAAATCTTCACAGATATATAGTTTTTGATGAGGGTACTTTTGAAATGACGCAACTGGCACCAATGACGTCACAAAATAACGTAGCAGATTAATGAAACGTCACAATATAAATTGCAATATGAAGTTTTTGTCAAAATTTGCCAAAACCGCATTAATTTTTTAAGTTGCTGGAAAGCAAATTTGATTTTAGGTAAAAATTAATTTCTGGCAGCTTTTATGCAAAAAATTTCTGTAAACATTTAAGCAATAATATAATAATATCTTTATTAATTGCACAGTATTGCACACCGGTTTGCTTTCGATGCATTGTCCTACGCGGTCCAACTTAATTAGCTTTAGTCCTTCTCTTCCGAAATCGTGCATCCATACGCGATCGGAAGTTACGATGGAAAGCAATTTAATGTCGTGTCATTGAAAAAATGACTAAAACGCAAATTTATTTAATAAAACAGCATTTTGTTATATACCATACTAAATGAATGAGTTATAACAGTACAATCACCAATACGTAACAAATTATGCTATTGACTATTACAACATGTTACTTAGTAATGCATTTGCTTTATCAACTACAAATCCGAACTATGGGGAGTGGGAAGGTGAAAAAGCGCTTCTATTTCAGCAGAGTCTAGATGAAAGCCTTGAAAGCTGTAGGATTCGCAACGTTTTTATCTAACCAAAACCACTACACACTATTAAAGGTGCGTTTAGATTGGACGCGAAGCAACCAAAATTTGACGTCATCGACAGCTCGAGAAAGGTTGCAACCGGTCGCAACCTTCGCGAGCAGTTGCACTACATCGCTTGCTAGCAGGCTGTAGTAAGATAACCTACTAAATCACTGATCGGATTTTTACGATCGCAGTTTGCTAGAAAATAATGTAAATAGTGTGTTTGTATGGTTTAGCGCCTATTTATCAGTCCAAAGAGTAGGTTGTTGGCAAAGTTAAATTCGGGATAGCCCTAGCCTAGCCAAGTTAATTTGGATCTTGACAGCTAAGGCTGTAAATCCTACAGTGATTTTTCATAGCTATGCTGGATCTCAGAGCTTCATCATAATGAATTCACCAAAGCAGTAGGCTCAGCCCCACGGCATTTAGCTTTTGTAACAAAACTTTTTATTCTGTGCAGCATAGCAGAAGTAAGTATCAGTCCAGTGGTTCTTTTGGCTGAGCAGCTTTTGCTTTTTTGTTTTAAGCTAACATGGTGTTGTTGTTTTTTTCAGAATATAAAATAATCCACCAACAGGGTAGTTTTGAATGTGTTGATAGTATTTTTACCCATTGTTTGTTAGCTTATTGTTTTATAAGTAACCTCAATTGAACAATTGCTTGAATACTGGAAAATTCGCAAAAGTTTTTTCGCTGTCTCTTGGGCTAGCCTACTTGGTGAATAAAACTGTATTTAGAAATGGTTTCAAGCTACATACAAGAGCTAAATAAATACAAAAAATCAAAAAATTTCTATGAACTTTTGGATTAGCCTAATTAGTAATCATTTCTTTGAATAGCTATAAACATGGAATTTTTTCTTTTGAATGTTCTCTTAAAAGTCTTCTTGTTCCTGAAGGTTTGTGACAGTGATCAAGTTGAACTGGAAGCAATGGTTTTGGACTACCCCAAGTTTTATAATCATCAATATTGTAGTCTGGTAGTGATTTTTCACTCCAGTCCTATGTGATGGAAATAGAAGTGTCAAGTGTGTTAAATATTCATTTACTGTGTCTTTGTGTAATATCTAAATTTAGTTGTTTTTGAATTTCAAAATATTTTTTCTGCCTTTTAAAATTTTAACTGCTTTAGATGGTGAATAAAGTGACAATGTAAACTATTTTAGGTCTGAAGTTCAATCATTACAATTACAGTCAGTGTATTTAGATGAACTAGAAAGCTAATATATATCTAACCAGTAGAAAGTGAGTTCTATTTTTTTTGCTGAGGTTGCTATTATTGGTATAGAAGTACCCGCCAAGCAAGTTTATTAATATTGTTCCATTCTCATAAGTCACCACTTAACAAAAAACTTGATACAGCATTTATAATAAAAATAATTGGACTGGGGAAGAAAGCGACAGTTTCATGAAAATGTGAGAACTAACAACACTTTTATTCAGAGGCTTGAGTAACAAGTTTCACTTAAAAAAATCTAAATGTTTTTTTTTATCATGGGCATAATCAAAAACTTGCTTAGAAGAGGGGGCTTGACCTTACAGCTATGAATTTTTCTGTATCTTAACAAACGGTGGTTTGGAGCGAAGCCCTTTGGGGTAAACGCAACCGTCGCAACGTACCGGTACCGCAAGAAAATGCAAACTAATAAAATGCTCTCGAAAGCATTTAACTTCGCACTAAACATCGGTCAGCGCTCCGCTAGCGAAAAACAAAACAAAACGTAGTTTTAGAGGCTGACTTTTCCTCAAAGCAACTGCCGGTATTACTGTGCTAAATTCTTGTCCTTCGATGATAGTGTCAAATCACGCAAAAACTGCAATGTTTTTTTGCTTTCTCCAGCAAATCAACACAGCAATCCATTGCACAATAGGCAAAAAATCCACTACAGAAGCTGATGACAAATTCAGCTTTCAGATTCACTCATAGCGTTAACATTGAGATCCTTTATAAACAGCACTAAATAACAAACACAAACAACTGTTTAAGCTTACTACAGATATCATAACATGCTTGCCTGAAAAAGAAAAATCACATCAAAAAACAGCATAGTTTACGCTTTAAATGTACTTACAGACCAGTCTATTGATCTACACTCTCCAAGATAGATCTACCAGTACCACAATGAGGCATACAGTGTAGATGGTGAAAGCGTTTAAGGATTTGTTAAGTGAGTAAACACCTAAAGAGAACTTTTGACATCTGCTTCCAGCTTTTTGCGTTTCTACATTAAAACCCAAAACTGTCATCGTCAAAACAGATTATGGCAAGTTTTCAGTGAAAGGATCTAAACAAAGCATTGATAGCTAGTAAATAGGCTGAGTACTACTACGTTTTTGAAGAAAAGACTTGTCTTTTCATTTCCAAATTCGATCTACTGTACTTCGTTTTTCCCTTATACTTTACAAACTTTTTTCTCAAGATTGTTTTGTTACCGAGGCCATTAGTCTAGACTCTTCTTTACGGGTATTGCGTGATAACATTATAAAAACTCAATCTTCGTTTTAATTCCAGCGAGCTATGACGAAACAGAACCTGTGATTACTATAGCGCTTCAATGATAAAAGTAGCCTATAGCTTCAATGATAAAAGTACTTCAATGATAATAGCGCTTCAATGATAAAGTACACAACGCTAACTACTTAGTACTTATTCACTACATTTTAAATTAGGTAGTTAAAATTAGACTATGAAGCGACCTGTCGCGAAGATTAGCAACCACTTGCGAAGGTCGTCAACCTTCGCTTCGCGTTGTTTCGCGTCTAGTCTAAACGCATCTTAAAAAGCAAGTTTTTAGCAACAGCACTCAGCAGCCATCAATTTGTTAGAAGAAGTAGAGAATATATAAACTGGATCTTTAATGCCAAAACCAAGAAATTAGTTGCCAGACCTAAAAAAAGCCTCTTTGCGTTTCTTCAAGAAAAGCACGTTAAAAAATACATCAACAAAGATTATGCAATTAACATAGTACAAAGAATACCGAATAAAAATGTTTTAAATTCTTTGTACCCCCCCCTCGGTGACGTAGTCTTTAAAGCAGTAACTTCCGTCTTCTATTTAGCAATACCCTATTGTAGTTACCAAAGATAATGGCAATGCGTCGTTTCGTCCTTGAAAAAGACAGTTTACTCTTATTTTCCATTGGGGCCAATCAGTCTACTTGTTGTGGTGGCCCAGTCTAGAGATGGCGCGGATAACAAAAAATGCATCCGCATGCTGCGCTGCATCCGCAAACTTTGTCCGCATGCTGCACCGCATTCAAATACAACTAAGTTCAAGCTGCACCGCGCCGCACCGCCAGGTAAATATCCTTTAAATTTCCACTAACATCAGAAAAAATTAGCTCTCTAGCTTATGACATATAAAAAATTGATATTAGGGGTATTATTTTGGAGAGTTTTCAAAAGAGTTGCTCTCCCAAACCATGTCAAAATATTTGTTTTTTAAACATCTGCCGATATAATAAAAAGTAATGCCCTAGTTTGAGCCGTTCAAAAAACTAATTTCTGGGGAGTCCATTTGGGGGCCCCTGAGGGGGGGTGGTACCTCCATACTATGTCAAACTATTTGTTGCTTAAATATCTACCAATATAAACAAAAAACTATCACCCTAGCTTGAATAATTTAAAAAATTAGTTTTTTAGGGCCCCATTTTGGGGGGGGGTTGGGGAGAAGCCTCAAAAAAACTCAGGAGACAAAATTGCATTTGCAGCCCAACAAATTTACACAAAAATTAGATATTGATGTTGTGTGGTTTAGGAGAAGAAGAGTGCACAAAATTTAGAAAGCAAAAAATGAAAAAAGAAAAAAGAACTCAATGCGGCTAAAAGTGTAGGTAGAGATGAAAGAGTATCTTACGACATATAACCATGTGAAATATTTTTTGCCGTACTTAAACCGTTTTTGAATAAGAACGCTTTTTATACCAAACTTTTGAAGTAGTTTTCGGGTCCTAAACCTGAAGTTATGGGACTCATTGCCTTGAAATTTGGCACACACAAATAATAACTTATGAATCTCAAACTTCTGTCAAAATTTCATGTAGCTAGACCAAACCATTATCGAGTTATAAGTAAAAGTCTGAAACTTCGCACTCGTTAACTTTGAAAATGGCCGAGTAAAAACTAAAAAACATGCGACGTAAGATCAGTCGTTTCAATTGTAGGCTTTCAGGTTTAATCTGCCTTGTGTGTGCTTCCTCTCAGTTTTTCTGCACCATGTTTTGGCAATCAAAAACAATCTACCAGTCTACCTGATGATTTCATGCAACTACTGTACGGTACTAATCCTGAACCAATAGCTCAAATAATGAAATATAAGGTATTAATATCATGTGCTCTGCATGCTGTCACAAGCTACTACACTTGTATGAACCTACCCCATGTATTAATAACTTTGCCGTTTACATGTGTGTTGGATTGTGGAATAAAGTTTGCTACTACGTACCGGTAGGCTATTTTGTCATAGGAAATTTGGGTAGCCTAGTCTTCGTGCCCTACTACATACAGTGACATAGGTCTACCAGATCTGAGATAGGCTCCAGACATTGGACCGAAAGCCTAATTCTTGATGCCATGACCTGTTGACGAATAGGCTACACTGCACTAACTCTTTCACTCTGAAATGCAAGCGCATGTGTAGTAGAAACTGTTGTCTAGCCTTGGGCTTGCACCAATACCATAGGCCTACTGCGTACAAAGAGGGTGTGTCGGTAGGCTTTGTTTTGTGCCTCTACTATGATGATTGTTTCCCACAAATCTGTTTCTTCTACATTTGTCTGCCTATGTTTCATCTTCTCACCGACAGGGGTGCCATGGGGGGGGATGGGAGATATATTCCCCCAATAATTTGACTGTATCCCCCACAATAATTTGAGTATAATCTGCATCTGCATCTACCCAATAATTTGGCTTTGGTGTGCATTTGAGCGCAGGTCTCCACTAGAATTTGGGGAACAAAGTTTTCCTTCTTTTGATGAAGACCTTTTTTTTGGTCTTCACTTAATTTGCTAACCTGAAAAAAATTGTGGTCGAGGTTTATCCCCCCCAAAGTTGAAAATAGGGTAAAATTGGGGTAAAATTGCAAGTTATCTTCCTCAATGCTCAACGAAGATCGGCACCCCTGCTCACCCAACGTTCTAAACCTTTCCTAGTCTAGCCTACCAAAACCAAAATCTTTTTGTTGGTGTCAAAAAAAACACGTTCAGCCGATCAAAACTAAGTTTCTTGTAGCCAAAATAGCCGATTCTAGGATGCTCCGAATTCTGAAAAAATAAACCTGAACTGAAGGCGCCTTTTCCTGTTTTAGTAGCATGCATTGTCTTCAATTCATATAATAGTTACATCCAGACTAACCATTGTTGTTCATAAAGAGAAAATCACCAACAATAATTGTAAAAAAAATTTTGTACGCGGCGCTGCGCTGATGCTGTGACGTAATGCAGATTTTAGTTGCCACGCTGCGCGGCGCGGTGCACCAACAACAGCGCGCTGCCGCGTACGCTGCGCTGTTGCCATCTCTAGCCCAGTCTAACAAAAGACTACTGTAGCAAACAAAATTCAAAAAAGTGCTCTGCGTTGATGTAGTTAGACAGACGCAGTGTGCCTGCTTCATACAAACAAACAAACGAACCAAAGATAAAACACGGTATAAATTTACTTCGTTATTTTCGGAGAACTAAACAGTAAATTGACTGAATAATAATTAACTTATTAAAGTTGTGCAAAATGATACCGAATAAACATAACAGAAAACTAGAGCGCTCAACGAATTGTAATTCATTGTTTTCTTGTTTGGATAGAATATTTAACGTCCAAACGAGAAAGTACATTTAATCTTTTATAAGTACCAAGATGTTGCATGCAAAAATGCAACAACGAGGTGGAAATATTGATATTGGGGAAGCCTGACGTTTTGAAAAAAATAAAATAAAAGCATTGATAAGCTATGGCTATAGACAGAGTTTTATAGGTGCAATCAAACATTTGATTAAGAAACTAAGAAATACTGTTTCGGAATCGACATTCGTCTTGTATTTCTCATCAATTTAGCTAGGACTACTGGTATGAACATGAGCGTAGAAAGGCAAAGAATCGCAAATTAACCAGATCCTAATACACGTTTTTGTTTTTTCGAAACCTCAGTTATCAATTAATCACAGTATTACAAGAAATTAGTTAAAGGAAAACACTTTTTGAAAAAATCTTAGACAAATTTGAAACTGATGAGAGTGATACTAAACTCTTCTATAACACTTATAGCTTGAAAATTCTTGGGTGGGGTGGGAACAAGATGTTCCAAGAGGGAGCTTCGCCGTCCTATATATTTTGTTTAAATGATTGGTATGAAAAAACGATCAAAATAATTTAAATTACGTCGTATCTAAGTTTGATAAACAAACATATTATAGCAGTATATTGGTCTCAAGTTTGTTCAAAAAGTATTACGAAGCATTATTTTTGCATTGAAGTCTGTAAATTTGTTCTTGGTGGAAGTGAGGTGTTATTCGCTGAGAAATGGTAGCCGTTTATTGATCGTAAAAAGTGCTTACAGATCGCAATACTGTTCTTTGTTGCTCTTCCAAATTACCAAGTTGTTGTTATCCTCGACTCATTCGCATTCGATACAGGTCGGTAACTAACCAAGCTATTCAAGCAAATGATCCAAATAAAATCGGTCTCAATAGAAAAACATAAAAACTTCCACGTAGTGCTCAAGGATTTTCAGGTGGTAGCTCTCTGGCTACTGCCTGGGAGCACATGACGGAAATTTCCTCGTTCGCTTTAATAACGAGTTTTTTTTAAGAGGCGCTAACGAACGAAATACTCGCTAAACGTAAGAGGTCATTTTTGCACGTGTATGTAAAGCCTTGCGAAATCCGTTAAGTCATTCTTTCTCGCTAAATTTCTTCGAGCGATTGCGGAAAGCAGTTCGAGTAAAAAAACTTCACATTTTCCTCGCCAATTTAAAGAGGATCTTGAAGCACTCTTTAAGCGTGCGAGAAATCTTCTTGGTTTAGAAATTTAATGGCGAAATGTTGAAAACTTCTAACTCATGCAAATTTTTGCTGAAAATTAATTCAAATCGTCGCCATGTTTGCTATTAGACTGCTAAAAAAAAGTGAATTGCATTGAGAACCATTTGCTGTTTTGATTGATAAAAAAATGTCAAGTAGTGCAAGTTGACAAAAATAGTAACACACTCCTTTTATAAGAACGATTTTCTAAAACACGAGGCTCATTTTTGCTCAAAATTTTAGAACAAATTAAAAACACTGCCAGCCTCGGCAGCAAAACAAACCAAAAAAATTCAAACTAATCAAAGAAACTAAAATTCGTGCAGATTTAAAACGATAAAATTTGAGTGATTTTTTTGTGTTTGCAAGCAAAATTGCAACTATTCAAGATTATAAAGCTCTGTTGCTCTGCGCAAGCAATTGAAAATTTTTTTGGCAGTTGTTCAATTTGAAAAAAGCTTGCTTTTTTGCTTTTGCAATTTTACGATGCTGCAAAAGCAAGAAAAAAGCCTTCACTTAAGTCTTAAGCAGACAGAGCTATAGGAATTAAAATGCCCGCTGAAATTAACATCGATGCTCTCAAAATTTTTACAAAATCAAAAACAAGAGACTAAATATTGGCAAAAAATTAAAAACAGCCAGTCTAAAACTCAAGGTTTACCGGTTCTAAAAAGGAAGAGTGTACTTCGACTTGTTCACTTTTGAAAAATTTTGAAACCTTAAGACCTAAAGTTACTGTTAGCATATGAGTTTACCCACCAACAACATCAAGGGCGCTTTACTTCATTTAAAAAATTATAGTATGGAAAAAGTTGTTCTTATTTTACATTGATCCAAAAATATAATTAAATTCTGTCGCTTATTTACTAATTGGTATCAGTTGAAGAATTTGCTTGCGTAGAATAATCACGCATAGCTTAAAGTATCTTTTTCCATAACAATGTAGTACATACAGTACGCTGGAACGCATTATTTTGAAGTAGAAATGCATTTGACGTCACAATGGGGTATTTATTACGTACTAACACAGTTTACGAACATCTCGCAAAGAAATTCGAGTAAACTCTTTTAACGTGTGTTGGGCGAGACGGCTCAGAAATTGCAGTTTGTCTACGAAGATTTTATGTTCGTTAGCGCTTTTTAGCGAGCGAGAATGGCCTTTACGAGCTCGTTAGCACGTTCTGTCATGTCGCCCCTGATTCGGCACGACCCGCCTCATGAAAAACAATCAGTCAATTAGTGATAATTGGGCTAAATAACATGTGCAGCTAAAGTATTTCAACAAAGTTAATGAGTACAGCAAGTCAGTTTTGTTGAAAAATTCTTGATCACTGATAAAAATATACTTCGGAGAGCAGCTTCATTAAATCGAATGCGATAACGGTAATCAATCCATTTCATATTAAAATAATTCGTAAGCGATAAACAACGCTACACTGTTTGAATACAACCTATTTATATACGGTACATTTTTCATACTGCAAAAATGTAGAGCACTAATTATCGCATAGTCTGAGCTTTTATCTGTTAATAAGCTAGCAAATATTTGAGGGGGGGATAAATCTAAAAACAGTTTGGTGAGTGATAGAAGTAAGATTTTTTTGCTTGTTGAAGTTTTGTTAAATTTTTTAAATAAAATATTTTGATGCTGTGACGTAACAAAAACGATGATAACGTCATCAAACCAAGTAAATCCGTATAGCAGCATGCAAACTTTTCTAAATTTTGCTAAATATTATTTTCAGTTTGGACTTTTGTTATTTTTATGATATCTCTGATAAGCTCATTGCAGATGATGATGTCACATGCATGATGATGTCACATGCATAATGACATCACATTCATGATGACGTCATCTGTAATGAATTTTGTTGATTTTTATTTGTAAGTTTTTGTGACTGAGATAGTATCATTCACAAATTTTTAGAATGCTGCAGTATTATTTTTATTATATCATTCAACAGCTGGTGACAATAAATAATTTTTTGCATGCAAACACAACTTATTTCGAGAAACAGCAGAAAAACCAATAGTTTTGAATCATGACGTCATCAATGACGTAGTGATGATGCAATACATTTATCAGTAAATAAAATATTTGATTCCAGCTAAAGATAAGCATCAATAATGAAGAAGCAGTAGAATGAATAGAATAAGTGCATTAATAAGCATGCATTGTGCTAAAAACTGTATGAAACTCCTTAGGTGCCTCCGACAAACGCAAAAATGACGTCACTTCCGGTAAACCCCAACTTTCTGAAAATGTGTGTTATTAAATTTGATTGAAAGTCAGGATGCATTAAAGCAAAAATTTTGTTTAGTTTAGGAGCTATATTACAATACCTAAGAGAGGGCAATTTTGTCCCCCCCCCCCCCGGTACAAATAGAGTTGACTGTAGGCAATCAAATGTTTCATATGCTATGTAGCAATCAGCGCTCGACCGAATCTCCAACCAAACGTTGATTTATTAGAAATGCAGGACAGTTACATGGCCAACAAGTGTTAGTCCAGTACCTTAGGGCAAAATATTGAAAGGTTTCGGAGAAAAGGGGTACACGTTTGATTTTTGGATATGTTGCAGCTATTAAACCCATCTTCGATTTTAGTGGGTGCCGCGACTTTTTGGAGCACATGATCCCCCCAAATCGGGGGGATTCCCCTCAAATCATGTTTCATTCTATTTTCACTCATTTTTGTGTCAGTGTGGTTATTATTTTTTATGTAACAACTATTATATCAAGAACACAACTCCGTTGCAGTGTGAAAACAAATTACGTGATTGATGACGTCACGATCACGTCATCAACGACGATTTTGTTTCATAATTTCGTGATTTTTTCCATTTTTGGTCGTCTGTTTGTTTGTACAAAGTTCACTAGAACAAATTATGGCACTTACTGTTGTTTTCTGAAACAAAATGCAAGCATGCAGCATAGCTTACATTAGTGACGTCATGATGACATCATCAATAACGTTAAATTCTAATAACAACTGTCTTCTGTATAGATTTTAACACAAAATGCAACGTATCTCCATCACGCATTCTGATACACTGATTGGTTTAAACACAAATATAATGCCACCATAGCGGTTTTAAATCACTTTTATTTTCATTTTACTATAAACCTAACACTATTCACAATGCAGTAAGGCTGCCAAAAACGCAGAAGTATGGTCCTCGGCTACTCTAATGGTGTCTTCCTGTCTTTAGTTCATGCGTTTGAAAGGAGAATTATACACGGAGTCTCGTATTCCTGCCATCACAAGTATAATAAACTAAAACTAACAATTATTTTCTTTAGATGTGATGTATCGTATATCTACATTTTAGAAAAGTATACTTGCAAGATGATATATATACTTTAGCTATACAGTAGGCTGTATGAGCTACACTGTGCGCAAAGATATGTAATATTCAAGGTTGCAAGATGTGCGAAGCCGACGGTAAGGATGAATTTCAACCGTTAGAAATAACGGTTGATTTTTCCCGTTGTTGTCTATGCCAGGTGAGAAAACAGCAGAAACTATTTTTATTTACGTATTTTTCTTTGACAAAAAAGATATTTCTTCTGTATTTCAAAAGGCAAATTTTTAGACAAGATTGCACCAAATCAACCACACTCGGATATAAGGGATGGCCCACTGGCCCAGCCAAATAGAATCGAACTATACTACGCGTTGCTAGCCGGTCATTTTACTCCAAAGGTTTAAACAAGCAACTAAATATAGGTTACTCTACTTCCAATATTAGTACATAGTGCAGTATTTCAATAAGATGCGATGTGTGTCTTTCTACAGGTGGCTTCAGGAGAGCGTTTAAGTAAATCTGATGAGGGTTATTGTTTCATTAATGATTATTTTCCTCAATATGATGGTACAGGAAAATTCTTGGTTCAGTCAGCCATGTTAGACCTTGGTATTGGAATTTATGATACGCTGAAGAAACATGAAGCAGTTTTTCACAGAAATTGTTACAAAAAGGTATTACAGTATAGTACCAAGTTTTGAAGTATTATTTTCGAGTTTAGTTGAAGTTCTTATGATGTTTACTATTTTTCTGCTGTTGTTAATCATTTACAGATTAGTAGAATATCGTCCTTCATTATCAAGTCTCGGTTGAACAGGGAGATTAATTCCGTTTATACTGACAGTAGAGTACAGTATAATAACTTTCAAAAAGTGGTTGAAGATAATGTCAAATCCAAACAAAAATATTTATTATAGTTGTGTTATATCAGCCTAGTATACTGTTAATGAGTCAATCATTCTGTTTGAATAAGATACCTCCTGACGATCGCATAGGCGTGAACCAGGCTGTCGAGTTTTTTATTAATAAGTTTTAGACTTTTAGTGATGCTGATCTGAGCAATTTTATCAGCCTACAGTTATGCTTTACATCAAATATAATTGTTCAATGTTCCGTTCGAGGGAATTACACATACAGTATAAACCACAACCCATTGTGATTTGCTCTGTAGATTAAAAAGACGCTCTCTAAAAAAGATGAAGAGCAGAAGCAGTCCGCAATAAATGAACAAAACCAATTGTCACATCCTGAATCTAGAGAAGAGGTGGTATCAAGCCAGCAACGTATTCTAAGAAAGCGAAGTCATGCAGAGGCTTTTGAGAATATTTCATGCATATTTTGCGGCGGAAGTAGAAATTTAAAAGAGAAAAGTGTGCGAGCTGCAGCAGCTAAGATAACATGCAAAGTTAATTCTTCAGAAGATAAAGACTATGTTAAAAATGCTACTCGAGAATGGCGTCAATTAGCGCAAGATATACAACATTCTCGTCTTATTTCGGTAATTGGGACTAATGAGCATCCAGCTTTGGACCTCAGAGCAGCCGAAGTATTTTATGATTTAAACTGTTACAGGTCTGCAAAGCGCAAACAATCCAGGAAGCGCTCCGTTTCCACGTCCAACGATACTATCTGCAGCAATGAAGATTTCATAAAACTCTTTGCCTTAAAACAGATTGTTTCTTATATTGAATCTAATCAAAATGAAACTGCTGCTTCTTTCAAACTCGTTGACCTAGGGACTATGTACAAAAACATTCTCCACCGTTATGGTTTATCTTACGAATATCAGTCCTTACAATTCTTTGAACTTTTGAAAACAGAATTGCCAGAGTTGAAAAAATTCTATCATGGACAAGGCGCGGCGGTTTATGTTTCATTACAAAATACGATCGACAAAGCTTTCTTTGAACCTGTCAGTTCACGTGAAGAATACGAGGTAACAAAACTATGTAATGATTTATGCAGTTTTGACACATTTTAGTGTAACAACAGTTCTTAATATCAGTAAAAGAGTAATCAAGCACTTTTAAGGCTCCTAAAACTTTGGGGCCAGGTACTTAACAAGCTAAAGGAGAAATCTCGCTTTATTACGAAAATATAAACATTCAGTTTTAATGCAGAAACCAAATCCCTAAACTACCATTATTATGCGTACTATAACTCTTGAAAATTGTCAAGATTCCGTATTTTCGTTATAGATTCTTGAAAAGGCTGCTAAAATTTTGAGAAGGAAATTGAAGCAACACGACAATAAATTTGATGGAAAATTTTACGAAAATTGTCAAGAAAATTCCGTTCCAGCATCGCTTCTTATTTTTGAGTCATTACTTTTGGAAGGCAGGAAGTGTTCTTACGATGATAAAAGTTTTTCTCAGGCAACTTTAACGGTTTCTCAACTGACCATGTTCAACTTTAAAAAGTTAGATGTGTTACGCTAAATAACGATTCTATTTTGGATATTAATTTGCCATAATTTTGAAATGGATGCCTCCACTACTATATGATTTTAGGAAATCGAAATTTAAGATATGTCAGCTATTTGAAGCTGGTAATAACGAGGCTTGTCTTTGATATTAATATGTCAACTCTGGTATACACTTTTTAGTCTGCTAATAATCCCGACAGCACTTGACCAAACAAACATTTTTCACTCAACATTGGTTCCGTACATTCTCATATATATACAACCCATTTGCAACACATATTTAAATTTTACAGTTGTCTTGACGTTTTCGTTTTTATACAGGAAAGCAAACAAGACAGCCGGTATCACCCAACGACATGCCGCTAACGTCGAAACACCCTTAAATCTGTATTTGGGATTTCGATTGTTCAGTGAAAGATGCAAAGACCTTATCACTGTTTTGAACAAGCTGCGTTTGTGTCCTTCATATCAAAGAATACAAACATTATCAAATCAAATTGGAAATTTGGTGATTGATTCCTTTGAGATACATCAGGCTGCCGTTGGAACCAAGTTTTCCTACGGCCACTTTACTACAGGAGCATTTGACAACCTTGATCACAATCCTTCATCTTCGACAGCGTATGGTTCTTTTCATGGAAGCGCAATTTCATTAACGCAACATCCTCGAAACAAAAGCAACCAAGATGAAATTGTATGCTTGAGAATAAAAGAGGACACTCCAAAGCATCTGAAAGAGTTGCCACCATTTTATAGCATAATACAGTCTGTTGACTATTCGAATCGTTCAGCGTCAGTGCCAACGTCGGATTTACAAGTCTCGTCGTTTTTAGCAGAAAACATGTCGCTTTTAATGGATGGCGAAAGTGATTGGTTAAATCATGTTTGGGAGAATTGTTCTTCTGATACTTTGTGCAATTGGTCTACATTTCATGCAAAGCAATCCCCCTCCAGTCCAATTCCTACGTGCAACACAAGCTTACTTCCCCTATTTCAGGAAAGTTCCACTGATCCAAGTATGGTATACCACGCTATGCTTTTGATTAAAAGATCTACAGAAGTTTTGAATCCGACTCAGACCCCTGTAATGACTTGTGATCAGCCAATCTATGCAATTGCCAAACAATTGCAGTGGAACGGATTAGATCCTGCAATATCTGAAGGACAATTTTTTTTAATGCTCGGCGGTCTTCATCTTGAAAAAGCATCCTTAAAGTTAATTGGTGACATTCTAAAAGACTCTGAGTGGTCCAGACTGCTTGCCCATGCTGGACTTTTCACCCCTGGAGTCTCCAATAAACTTATTTCTGCATCTCACATAAAGCGGGCTCGCCGATCACACCAACTTACTCTTGCTGTATTACATATTTTGAAAATGAAAGCCTTCGAATCCAAAGAAGACAAGTCCCTTGACTTTGACACTTGGGTCAATGAGATGTTGCTGTCGTCTCCAATGTTCTTTTATTGGAATTTAGTTCAAGAATTGGAAGCTATTGTACTTACTTTCATCAAGTCCATCCGAACTCGTAATTGGAAGATGTATGTCAAAAGCTTGAAAATCCTCTGCCCTTGGTTCTTCGCATTGAATCACCATCTTTATGCACGTTGGGCCTCGGTGCATATTCGTGATATCGAAACTTTAGAAGAAAGTGGCTCTGATTTAATTGAAGAGTTTGCTCAAGGCAACTTTGTTGTGACGAAATCTCGTAATCGATTTTCTGCCATAGCGCTGGATCAAAATCATGAACAGTGCAATGCCACTCTCAAAGGAAAAGGAGGAACCATTGAGTTGTTTCAAAAAGATGAAGCGTTTAGAAGGTGGTTAGTAACGCAACCTAAACTTTTCGAATTGACGAGAGATTTCCATGAAGAATTTGGCATGAGTAATGACAAGCTTAGTTGGTTACATCATGAAGAAGGAAAAAGCTTCCAGGACAGATTTCGCGAAGAACTCGACTGCTTGGTGCAGGCATTTGAAGACCGAGGCAACCCTTTTGAAGAAAATTCCAAGCAACTTGTAACCGTATGTACACGAGAAGTAGCAGATAACGAAGGTGTTCAACAGCTTTTACAACTTCGTCGTACTGCAGCAGCTAAGTACAAATCATTTGTTTCTTCTACGTTTGTGAATAAAACTCAGTCATTTTGGGAACCAATCAGTAAAACCCCGTTGGACTTGTTTGGGAAGCTTCGAAAATCTGAGGACAACGCCAAGCCATCCATAACATTGGCTAAGCGTAATGCTTCTTTAGTGCAAAAGGTCTTTATTTCGAGTTACATTCGAGGGACGGAAACTTTGAAACTTTTTTTCAAGCATGAAACTGAATCGTATCCTGCCTCGTTGTCATGCAATGGCTGCATAAGGTCGACAACGAAATCTGCTCTTCTCCCTATTCTTGAGAAACATGGGCCACCCATATATCAACCTCCAATAGCGGATACTTATGTCATCGATGGCTCAGCACTAATTCAGATGCTAAAGCCAGAAGGAAATATCACAACCTTTGAAGAATATATTTCAAATATTGTAACCCCGTATGTTTTAAGAAAAGCTACGTTTTACAAGCGCATTGATATTGTTTTCGACGTTTACCTTGAGAAGAGTATCAAAGGTTCCACAAGAGAAAAACGCGGTATTGGTTACAGGGTTGAAGTTTCAAAACAGGCTTTTCTTCCTTCGCAGTGTAGTTGGTCGAAGTTTTTACGAAATGGAGAAAATAAATCAACGCTGTTTCAAATGATTGCGGACGCCATCATTACATCAATTTCTGCCAACATTGCCACTATAGTAGTTACATCTTTGGACGTTGCTCTTAGCAACACGGACCTTCTGGATGTGTCTGATATTTCACCTTGCGATCATGAAGAAGCGGACACTCGTTTGTTCCTGCATGTACAGCACGCTACATCCAATGCAATAATTAAAACGGTTGACACTGATGTGGTGATTATTGCGATTTTCTGTTTTAAAGATTTGGGAATTGAACGGTTATGGATTGAGTTTGGCTGTGGGTCAAGAACTCGCTTTATACCAATACACCAAGTTGTTTCAGCAATGCCTCATTGTGACATTATAGCTCCCAGTTTACCTTTATTTCATGCGCTGACAGGTTGTGATACAGTATCATCAATGCTTGGTATTGGTAAAAAGAAGGCATGGACTTGCTGGATGCGAAATGTTGAAAATTTTTGCCAAATGTTTGCCTCCTTGAACTTGGCCAGTTCGGTTACCTCAATCTATGAATTGCAAGAATTTGTTATGGCATTGTATGCCAAAAAGCGTGTTGCTAACGATATTGACGAATGTCGCTACCAGTTGTACGCCAGCGGTAATTCGTTTGATAAATTACCACCAACTTCCAGTGCCCTTAATCAGCATACTCGAAGATCCATATATCAAGCCGAAGTGTGGAGAAGTTGCCTAAAAAGGAAGCAAAATTTGCCTTCGCCGTTAGATTGGGGATGGGAGCTGACAGAAAGTGGCGAGCTGAAACCAATTTGGACTTCTCAAGCACCGGTCACGTCCGTAAACGTACTTACGTCTCACTGCAACTGCAAGTCCTTTTGCTCTATTCGTTGTGCATGCAAAAGTAGAAATATCAAATGCACAGGATTATGTTTTTGTGACTATGAAAACTGCAATACTGTTGATGCTCGGTCTGAAGCAATGGAGGCAGCACCTTCTCAAAGGAACGTATTCGACTTTCTCGAAGCGTTGCAATAATTACTTTTGATTTCATTGTTTTTATGCAGTTGAAATAACGACGGAAGTCATTAACATTCTTTTACATCTTGAACATCTTTCGTGACATTTTAGAAGAATGTTATTGATTGTTGAACTGTATGTATGACAGATTTAAACAAGCACTAATTTTTTTAAGCCTAATTATTTAATCGTTTTGTTTCTTTGAAAGTTCTGTTGGGCTGTTATGTAAGAAGAACCCACCGGGATTGTGAGTTACCCGAGCTTCCAGTACACTCTCTGGGCTTTGATTTATTCCAAAATTGAAGTTGTTACTTGCAGGGACCCAAGAAACAGTAATAAAGTATTTTTCAAGGATACAATATTGCGAGTATGCGGCTTGGATGAGAATGGAGCCTGAGTGTGATGACTGTATTCGCAGGCTGTGAAAATGCTGCTCCAGCTGCAGCTCAATCAGCTACTTTGCTGTATGTAATACCAGCAAATATTCATAATAATGTGCGTATTGCGTAGCTAATAAATATTGTAAAAGGAATTGAGATATCAATGTAAGCAAGTATTTTGGTACCCACTAAGTTCTAATTAGCTTTTACAAATTCTTAGCCAGTACCGATTTTAACTTATTAATGTTTCTCTTCCATGTCAGGACTTTGAAGATAAGCATTGAAATGATTTATTTACAATGTGATCCGCAATGAGACTATGGAAACAGTTACTCTATATTGGTGTGTCTCGAAAATATAACCGGGTTGCATCAGTCTATTTTATATTTGAATGTTAAGTTTGTAAAACCAGATTTTATTTCATTGCTGTGGCGTAGTGACGTCAGCTTATGAACCTTAATGTTTTTAACCTTGCTCACATGATATCACAGTACCTTGGACGTTTTAATGCAAAACAGCGTCCTATCTTGCTTTCCATATATATACAGTAATCTGAGTATTATGGTTCGTTTTTGCTTTTATTACCCTTTTTCGCTTAACTATAGTTCGCATGTCTATACCTATGACGTCATTTGAAGTGTCACGATAAAATCATCATGATGAACAAATTTTAAAGCCATAATTTTTAGCATAATATTTTATTCAGATTTTACAACAAGTTTACAAAATAAAAAATGGAAAAATAACGCAAAATTGAACCAAAATGGGCATTTGATGACGTAATGATGACGTCATCACAACAACTGCTTAATATTTAAATTTGGCCTTAATTGTTTTCTTGATATTATAAACAAATCATGTAAAATATTGATCATATCGACCTATATATTTATGAAAATATATGAAAAGATGACGGGGGGGGGGAATCCCCCATTTCGGGGGAATTATGTGGTCCAAAAAATCGCGGCACCCACTAAAATTGAAAGTTGTGTCACAAGGTCCAACATATCCAAAAATCAAACGTGTACCCCTTTTCTCCGAAAGATGGCCCTAAAGTACTGGACTATGTCTTTTGCTAGGAAGATTACTAGTACTACAAGAATATAGAATTTGGGCGGCTGCAATAATGATTTATCGCTAGCCTACTCGATAATTTAACCGATATAGCCTAAACGATAGTACCATATCCGACATGCATTATTGGTATTATTTCTTGTCTTGGATTAGCAGAATCCGATAAAACTTTTGATAGCTTACTTTTTGAAACCTCGATGGACATCACTTCTATTGTAGGTTACTGGAAGAATATTGGCGTGTTTTTCCCTGTAAGAAGTAGGCCAACCCAAGTTTACCTTGCTACTGCAGGCAACTGCAAGCGATCCTGCGGTCCATAGGCTTATTTTGCAAAATTCATCTATTTTTGTCGCTTATATTTTACAAAAATCAAAATAATTTTATAATCAAACTTTAAGGCAGTAAAATCGTCAACTATAAGCAATTAATCCATGTCCTTTACCCTACACTTACACGCAATCGACAAGAAATGAACCCAGGCTCGCTTTTTCAGCCAACTTAAAATTTTGAAGATTACCCGCGAGATGAATCACGTGATTGTAAATCTGCGCGTTTCATTGGTTGCTTTGCACATTTTCTGTATTCATCCGCTTGCTACTATAAGATCAAATTGCAAAAACACTGCAGGAAATAAGGGGAGAACTTTTGCAAGTAGATTGTTTCTTTGGAGTTCAGCTTGATTAGGCTAGAAATTTTACAAGGTACACGGTAGAATTTAGAGCAAGCGGCCTAACAAATAGAGGTGGAGTCCTTGAGGAGCCCTTGGCCTTGAAGACGTCCACGAGGACATATTTTGAAGTATTTGGCCTGGGCATCGAAGCTCAAGTCCTTGGCCTTGGCCTCAAACCCTACAAGTTCTCAAAAATGCCTTGCCCTCGGCTCGAGGACAGCATTGTTTTTTGATTGGTTGAAAAAAGAAAATAATAATAATAACAGAAATTTGTATAGCGCCCTTTCCTGAAGTGAATCAGATCAAAGGCGCTTTACTGAAAATCGAAAACCAATTTACACGAACAACACAGTAAAAAAATATCAATATATTTATAGTGATTTTGTTTATTTTTGCAATCTATCTCCCTAAACAAAATCGAAAAGCTATTAACCCTCACCCTGGAAACCGAAAAGGAAACAACAAAGATTACAGAAAACACAAACAAGAAAACAAGCAAGCACTGCAAATCAAATTGGGTAACTTAAACCCAAAATACTTGGGTTATGAATTTGGGCACGAAGGCTGAGACACCCAAAATGCGAACTTGGGTAGTGACAACCCAACCTAAAAATTTAGGTTTTTAAACCCAAATTCAATAACCCAAGTAAACTGGGTAATTTTTGCCCAAATTGCAAACTTACGTATTTAAACCCAAATCTTAATGCCCAAGATGGAGCTTTGGGTAATTGATCCCAAAATTTAAAACCTAATAATTATTGGGTAGTTTAGCCCAAATAATGATTGGTAATGTTTAACAATTAAAAGTTGTGATATTTAAGCCCAATAATTCCATCAATGCATGCGTGATAATTTCATGCACGCAGCAGCATACAAAAAGCTGATAGAACTTATTGGATTATTTCCAAGCAATGCTATACATATTTCGATTCATGCAAGTCTTAATATGTATAGCATTGGTTGGGAATAATCCAGTAAGTTATATTAGCTTTTTGTAACAGCTACGTGCATGAAATCATCTCGCATGCATTGATGGAGTTATTGGGTTTAAATATCACTATTTTTTATTGTTAAACGTTACCAACCATGAAATTGGGTAAATGGTCAAGCAATGATTAAATTAACTAAGGCCAGATATACGCTTAATGCAAATAAATAAATACAAAACCTTCAGCATGAAGTTTATACTGTGAAATATTGCTGTATAAATCACTACACATTGCACACAACCTGTAATCACGAAGAACAGAATCACCACTACGAACATAATGACGTAGTAAATTAATTATCATTGGCTCTTTTCACCGTCACGCAATTACAATGAGACCAGCTGGTGCACTTAAACTGAAGCAGAATATGAATCCTTTAACTACAACCAAAAAATATCTCACCAGAGAGCCAAATACTTTCAACTGCAATTACAACTGGGGTTTTAGATATCGAAGCAAAATGATTCCAACGCTTTAAAGAAAAAGCCTCGACTAGCATACATTTCTACTGAACGTTTCGAGAAAATGCTCATCCCATCGTTGTGATGAGATGAGTATTATGTCTACACACATATTATTCAATGAAACATTCTGTTTGCCACAGTTTCGCCCCTTCGCTTTAATAAAACATCCTGTTTGCCACAGTGTTGCCCTTCGCTTTCTCCTAAGCATTTAGATAGCCTGTAGGCTTATAAGTCTGGAGCAACAACGTAATAATGCTATGGGTACTGAAGTTATAATTGTTGCATGGGCGATGCAATTACAACGCAGGCCGTAAATACTACAAAAGCATGCACAAAAAATAGTTCAAGCATGATAGCCAAATAACAGAATTGCAAACACTGTAAATTTTTATGGCGGCCTGCCTTATACCACCACCTAATGAAAAAAATGAGACATGGTATATACAACACAAAAGCATGGACAAAATAATTCCAGCATGATTGCTAAGTAACAGAATTGCAAGCTCCGTAAAATTTTATGGAGGCCCATTTCGCCATAACAGAATGAACACAATTTAAGACATGATATACAGGTATACCAATTCCATCATGATTGCCAGATAACAGAATTGTAAACTCCAAATATTTTTATGGGGGGCCCGTCTACCCTTACGCAATGAAGAAAAATGATTCGTGGCATAAATTACAAAATCATGCCCAAAATAATTCCAGCATGTTAGTCAAATAACAGAATGCTACACTCTGTAAACTTTTTGGGGGGTCGTATTACCATTACGAAATGAACAAAATTGAGCCATGGTATACACTACGAAATCATACACAAAATAATTCCAGCATGATAGTCTAACAACAGAATTGTTAACTCTATAATTTTGGGGGGCTCGCTTTACCATTACGGAATGAATAAAAATGAGACATAGTATATACTACTAAAACATGCACAAATAATTCCAGCATGAGGTGAAACAACATAAATTTATGAAGGCCCATCTTATCATCACGAAAGGCCAAAAACGAGAAATTGCAAAAACATGCTTAGAATAGTTCCATAATGATAGTCAATTAACAGAATTGTAAACTCTGTAAATTGTTTTAAGTGTGAAAAACATGCACAAAATAGTTCAAGCACAATAGTCAAATAACAGAAATGTGAACTCTGCAAATTTTTTCTGGGGGGCCGTATTACCATTACGTAATGAACAAAAATGAGTGATATACAGGTATAGTAATTCCATCATGATAGCCAAATAACGGAATTGTAAACTCTAAGAATTTTTTGGGGGAACCTGTCTACCATTACGTAATGAACAAAAATTACCATGGCGTAATGAACAAAAAAATACATGAACACAAAACATAGCAAAACGAAAGAACTCCGTGAGATTGCAGTCAACTCCCTCTATGACACTCATTGGACTAGAAGCGAACACGAACGCAATCCTACTCACTAGTTTTTAAACACTCTGCAAATACATCACAAGCTCCTTTACAGCAAGCAGCTGGCAGTTGCTGATTTGAGGAGCTGATCTTCCAAAAACTCACAAACCTTCTTTACGTGAGGGGAATACTCATAATTTGCAGCGTGTTGATATGCAAAAAAGGCCATGAGGCCCTTTATCACGTCCTCAACCTCAAGCAGAAGGCACTTTTCTGAATGCAGCATCAATTTTCCAATTTTCAAGCCACCTCTTATGCTGCCATAAATGATAAGCACTTGTTGATGGCGATCAGTGAGTAAGTTCACTTCATCTACAGTTGTATTTATCTAGAACAATAAGAGTTTTGTTGTTGTTTAGTCTGTAAGCTAACTGACCATGGAAAAACTGCGGTTTACTGCAACAATTTAAGAAATACTAATTTAGATCAGATTTTATATAAGTTAAAATAAACGATTCCAGATAAACAAAAACTTTCAAAAAATAAAAGTATCAGAGACTCAGGGTCTTCATTAAATTACAAAGTACAGAAATACAAATACTTAAAACGTTGCTTACAAGCTCAGGGTCTTAATTTGATTACAAAGTACAAACATACAAGTACTAAAAATGTTACTTACAGGGTAAATATCAATAAAATAACGATGAGGAGGAAAAATTTTTTTAGTATTCGACTTGAGGAACTCACACAAAGTCCAGCAACCCATAACGAACAAAGTTTCTAAACAATAAGAATTAATGTAATAGATTTGAAAAGAGGATACATCAAAGACAAAGATATGATAAAGAATTATATACAAAGGTGAGGTAAACCAAGCTAAAAACACTTAGGGAAATAATGGTTTATTAACACACTAGGGTTTTGATCTGAAATAACTACAACAATCCGTAAGGTCGGGATTGTCCAGCTTAGTGCCACTGCACCTCACTTGGACACTTACCCAATGACATGTCGAAAAGCTCACACATCGGTAACTGGTCCAACACCTTCACCAAGCCTGAAGATTTTCGCATTTTAGCCTTCGCAAAACTGACAACCTTACAAAATATCTTTCTGGCTTCAGATCGGATTTCGCGTTCAGAAGCAAAGTTTTTCATTCTTCGCATCTCCAAAATTAACTGCAAGCAAAAATTTTAACTTCAGCAATTAAGTTTTCTTAATGACCTACATTCTAACATTAACACTACGATTTTTTGATAACCATAAAAATCCATGAACTCTTTCTTGAACACCTTAGCTACTTGCCTCGTCGTATATCAACAAAGCAGGCCATTGTTCTCTAATTAATACTGGAGTGGGGTTGTTGCTTGTTACATATGATCGTCTAGCATTATAGGTTTCATGCATCCACTCTTAAATTACATTTTTCCTTTGAAGTTGTACCGTTTTTTTCATTTCTTCTTGAATTAACTATTAAAACCACAATAATTTCGCATATTAACATAACATAACTTTATGCAGTGTAGCCTATACTGGAGACATAATAGGACAAACACCATCATGTGTGGAATTGTACCAAAACGACCGGAAGTCAAGAAATTTCAAGTGTTTGAAACAAAAATCAACGAAGGACAGAGAAATTTAAGATCACTAAGACAATTACAAAATAACAACTAATGTAAAACAAACCTTACGATAAATTCCAATCAGGCATCATCAAAGAAACTGCTTAAATATGTAAATGTACCATAACCACAGTACATACACATTACACAACTGAACGTAGAAACTTTACCTGTTTCTTTTGCTCTATATTGCTATCTTGAAAAGTCAGAGCAGTGAAACTTGTTTTCCTCTGGAAGACACTTCAGATACATTATTACTTGATTGTTTGGATTTTTGCGCATGTTGGTTTTAAAACTTGCGGAGCCGCTTTGCATTAGCATTGATTTTTTGGGAGATTTTGTGCAACCAAAATTTCTGCAAAATGATTTGATTTGAAGTTAAATATCTTTATAACCATGGTACAAAGAACATCTATACACAAAATGTTGTAATGATATGGCAATCAATTTCCAAAGCCATGCACATTTAATAACCTCTACGTCTAGAGTTGGCATTTTAAACTAGAAAGCTAATCCAAAAGAAATTGAAATGTATCTTTTAAATGGAATCCTAATTTGAATAAAAATTGATTGTCCTTGTTGAAGAAATGATAGGCTGAGAAGAGTTTGATTACCAAGCACAGCACATTCCCAGCAAGGAACTCGTATTGCAATGCGAAGCATTAAATGTTGCAGTATTAATTCAACAACACAATTAAGTCACTGTACAAATAATTATTTAGCAAAAAGCTGTTTAGTTTAACTCTATTCTTGAAGTACAACCGACAAGTGGAGTTTGAATTTAACCGATTCAAAAAAAGTGCTCAACAACATAGGCCAGAACGAATATCATAATACCGTACAGGTCGAAAATTAAAACCCTAATGTCTGTTTCACCCGTAATCACGATCACCAGGGGGGTTTTATTCACATTATATTTGCATAAAACACTGTGTCACTGGACTATGAGGTAAATCCAGCTTAGGTTTTTGCATTATGCCAATAAAAAGGTTAGATGAAAGGTGAAGGCCTGAGGTTGCAACTAACAAAACCTCTTAATCTCACCCCGTTATACATTTAAAGTGATTGGCAAAACTTGAATTGATACATCTTTAGTCCGCTGGCCATCATTATTTGCTGTTAACTACTGCTACACAGTGTGTACACAAAAAACGCTAAAAAAACAAAACTGAAACTGAAGAAACAACAGGCTTTTTGTGACATTTTTAGCAACAGTGGCATTTTAATGGGTTGGGGCTGAGCCCCTGGCTATGCTTATGCTGACAGATAAGGGAGTAAAAATGCCACAGATCTTTATGATGTTACTTTCCCAGTACGGTATAGAAAAAGCTTCCACAAAACAAACAATTTAGCAAATTCTCAGACAACAATGACAATTAAGAAACCATAATGCTTACACAAATTACACACAAATAAAAATGGAAAGTAACTAATTCACGCAGCTCACGCCACAGTGCTAAATTGATAACACTGGAACTTGCAAAAACAATATTGCAACTCACTTTTGCTTCTTCTTTGCTAAGCATTAGCTGAGCTTTACCTAAATTGACTAGTGCATCAACAGCTTTTCGTAATTCTCTTCCAGGATGACTAAAACATAAAAAGTTTCATTTAGCTAAGTAGCCCACTGCCAATGAATTAATGGGCTTGTAAAAGTGTATAGCCTACTGTGATAGCAGCAGACAATAGGCATATAACGCAAGCTTAAACACTTTTCTTTTAAAGTAACCAAGAAAATCAGTTCTTTTACATAAAAACAAAGTTTATGAATAAATAATGCAGTGGGCTGGGAGCCATTGCTGCAATGCCACTACTGCAAGGTTCAATCTCAAGCTACCTACGTTGTTGCGTCCCTGAATTACATACAGTATGCTTTATGTTGATTACTTTATTAGGACATCTAAGCAGCAGCAAAAACTCAACCATTTATCTTTAAAAAACAATGGTAACTTCCAATTACTAAGTTAACTTACATATATATAACCTAGTGCCATTGTGTTAAGATGGCAAAAAATGAACAAATCACAATTATAAATTTAAGCATTAAAAATTGTCCCTTGCCCCTTTCTGTTAATATTCCAGTTCGAATGAGTTCTTTCCCACAATAGTCAAACTGGCACAGATCAATAGGAAATTCTTTTGAACACGAAATTTGGTTGTTAAGCAGTCTCACTGAATTGTGTACCTGTACTGGTATTCTCGTCTGATGTTGTAGATTCAGATGAAGTCTCAGATTATAAAACAGATTTTGCTAAATCAGGACCGAGTACAAAGGAAGTAGTTCGAATGAGTGGCACTTCGCCAGAGATTTTATTGGAAATATCCAATACAGAATTTCTACTGGTACCAGTAGTGGATCGAATGACTGGCACTTCATCAAGAGATTTCATCGACAAAATCTGATACAAAATTGGTACTGGTACCAGGAGTGGTTTGAATAAGTGGCATTTTATCAGAGACTTCATTGGAAATATCTGACATAGAATTTGTACAGGTACTGGTAGCCAGAACAGATTCTTGCTAAACCTCTCCACTATAATCCTCTTAAAGGCACTTCAAAGAATTTTAAGTTCTAATGACATATCCAGGGGCAACAGATGGAACAACTTTGATTAGATCCCCAATATCTCTCAATGCTGCAACTGCCAAGCCATCAATTTTAGTAAAAAGAAAATTCAATATATTGCTGGATCCACAATGATTTTGAAGGGTCTATACTGCCTAGAAGAAAGCTTTTTAAATGGATTGAAACACATAAATCAAAACAAAGTCACTTTCTAAAATGTTGCCTTCAAACTTACCTTCCAAAGACTTTACATATTCTTTGTTTCTCTGATTCTGGTACCCCAAATAAGGCTGATTGTATTGTTAAACAGACATCAATTAAACTTAGGTTTTCCATTATCTTTAGCATTGAAAAATTCAAGAAGTTAGCATTCAAAGCAGATTGCATTAACAATCCTATAAGCGTTAGAAAGCAAAGTTGGCCAATACAATACTAAGGGCAGCCAACGTTATGTTGAAGAAGGGAAATTCAAAGTATTGAAAGTTATAGCTTCTCTATAGATAATACACATCAAACATTAACAAA
The DNA here is from genome assembly GCA_963965965.1 of Trididemnum nubilum. Lineage (NCBI taxonomy): Eukaryota > Metazoa > Chordata > Ascidiacea > Aplousobranchia > Didemnidae > Trididemnum > Trididemnum nubilum. The sequence continues at coordinate 9,540,885 of OZ014469.1, forward strand.
ATAACTTGGTGGATTTCCTTGAAATAAGAAAGTTTATCTGTAAATACGTTTTAATATTAGTGGTGATGGAAGAGCTATTTATTTTGGAAACAGCTTGTTGAATTAAATTTTTTACAGGACTTAATGGAAAAATGCTGGATGCTTGGCACTGTCTAAGAACATTTTTACTAGGCCTAACAACTTTACCTAAAACTATCAGCCACTTGACAAGTACCATATAACAAAAACTTATGGAGTATTTTAATAGATTCAAGTCATTGTCTTCAAAACTAACGAAGGCCTACCATACAGCCAATGGTCTATAGAATGACTGAATCATTTTATATGTTTATATACTACCATCAATCGAGGCAACTTTAAACCTTTTTGAAGCATTTAGACATGTTACTTCAGCCAGGTTTAAGCAACAAAACTGCTTATAGGGTTGTAGTGTAAACGCTATACCATACTTATGGCCTCAGTAATAGTCAGCAGCATGGCCAAATGAGTAAAAGTGTCAATTCTACGACGCCCCTGATTGCATGATCTGGGTTTAACCCCCACCCTGGTAACATTGTTGCGTCCTTGCATAAAATGCTTAACAATGATTGTCTATGCCTGTCGGATTTGAACAAGCAGAAAACTCAGCAGACAAGAATTTGAAGAAATTCGCTGGAACATTGAATCTATGAAAACTCCAAAACAGGTGCAGATTCCTCCAAACACAAAGTAGTCAATGCAATAAAAAGTGTGCGAATCATCCCACAGTTTGCATCTGATGCTGTTCGATGACAGGAAGACAAATATGTGCAACAACAACTGATACTGCCATTACTCAAAAAATATTTTGCGGTGATAAACCACATACCGTACTTTATCTCAAACAAGGGTTCAAAGTCACCCCACTATTTGGGGTAACTTCAGACTTTGAATCCCCCAATCAACATCCACTTAACCTTCACTTACAAGGCCTAAATGTTCAAAGTCACCATAGTCTGGAGGGACTTACTAACTTCAAAGACTTTTATCAATTTACGGGCTTCCAAAAACATTTTTACAGATTGATGAAATGAGTTGGACAAGTGCGTTTTTTTTTCAATGGACAGACTCAGTTTTTAGTTTTTGATAAAAAAGTAAAGGACAATGATTTTGCAAATATAATAATGCAAAAAGAGTAAAATAAAATTTTATTGATAAAAAAAGTAAACAATTTTGGTTCAAAAGACTGTGAATGTGTACTTAGCCTCCAGTGTGGGCATGCATTAATTTAATAGCCTGATCTAAATTGCCTGGACTTCACTGAGCACACTTGTGCACGAGTGGTAGACTGATGATCACAAATCCATAGATTCTAGCCTACATTTGCCTGATGAGACACAAGGATGTTGAAACAATCAAGAAATGGTTTTTTTTAGTGACCCCCAGTCAATCATTACAGCCTAAGCAAAGTTTCCCCACTCACCTAGTAGGAGACTGCTCTTAGTTTTGAAAAGCATTTAACTGATAATAAAGCTTGTTGTAGTGTAGGGTTTAAAGTCACCGGATAATACATTTATGGACCATACACAAATATTTGACCAAATAATAATTTTATGAAATATTTGTTTTAAGTCGAACCTAACAGTTTAACAAGCACTTACCATGAATAGTGTTGCAATTGAGTTTTTTTATAAAAACAAAACTACTTTTTTTTACATAAAAAAATTATTCATTTTTTGCATTATTGCCTGGAATTTTACTTTGTTCTAAATCAAGTATTTTATTTATAACCTTGAAAATATGCCAAATTTGCATTTAAAAATTTTATTTCATTTTAAGGCTGAAAAGGAACAAACAAACAAGATTTTACATTTAAGAAAACTAGCCTATTGATAATTGCTAATGTCTACGTCTATAGATTCCTCTAAGGTGATAAATTTGAGAAAAATGTCGGACAAATTATTTAATTCTAACAGTTAAACAAGCCAAAACTTTAAGAATTTATGCAACAAAAATTAAATATTTATGTGAAGCCACTAAAACAATTGCTTACAGTTTGAAAAGCTAATTTGATTGCAAAATTGTTGGAGTTCTTAAATGAGGACTGAAACCAAAATTGATTCCAGAATGGGGGTTTTTGAAGTTGGGCCAATTGTATTAGATCAGGTTGACATCAACTCCATCTTTCTTGACCCAGCCCTTTCAGAGAGATTCTACTTCAAACATGATGATGACGTATGGGTCTCTAATAATATAATGCCTATACATGATCATGTAGGCTATATACATAACAGTAGTGTATACAACATAACATGATTCAGTCTTTCTATTTTTAGCAGAGGTGGAGTCGAGGATACAAGGCTTGAGGGTCAAGGACACAAAAAATTTTCGAGGCCAGGGCCATGGACACAGGCACAAGTGTTCTCAAAAAAAAAAAATCTTCAAAAAATTTTTCAGGCAATCTCAAAAAAAAGATCTTCAAAATTTTTTTTCAGGCGAAAAAGATCAAAAACTTTTTTTCAGATGATCTCCACTTGAGGTAAACAAAAAAAGGTCTTTGCAAATTTTCTGCCAGGTTTCTGGCGTTTTCTATCAATATTTCAATGGTTCAAAAAATAGTGCTGTCCTCGAGTAGAGGACAGGGAAATTTTCGAGGACTTGAGGCTTCAAGGTCAAGGACTTTAAAATGTGTCGCCGAGGCCAAGGATGTCCTCGAGGACTCCACCTCTGATTTTTAGACAATTGACCAACTTTAACTACCTCCACTAATTTTGCCTTTAGTCCTTGATTAAATTAGTAAGTTAAACAAACTTAGTGCAATTTTTGTGAATTTACTATTTGTTGGACAATTTTGCACTAGTCAGAATGCCGTAACTAAGGAAACAGTGCCAATATGTTGGCAACAAATTATACCAATTGATGTTATTACAACTAGCCTACAACACAGAACTGTACAAGCAACTAATACCTCAACAAATTTAGAATGTTAATTAGGCTAACTAGATAGCTCGACAATGTACATTAGCCTTCATTATTGGCCATTGCCTGCTTTAGGATTTTGAAGTAGCAATGGATAATACATAGGCTAGCTATTAGAGTTCAGAAGTATTATTTAAAGCCAACGCTTTCAAGGCAACCAATTATATGTAGGGTACTGGTATTAGGGAGATGGCACCACTTCGCGACAGCCACCACTCTGCAAAAGCCTATTTTACAAATTTTTTGACAATGAAAAACAGATATTTGATTATGTTGAAACAAATACCATAACTAAAAATTAAAGCTTATGCCAAGTTTCAGCTATTTAAAATGGCTAAAAGTTAAGTTTAGGAATTTAGATATTATCTTCAAACCAACCACTGTAATTAAAGACCATAATTTATTTTTGAGTTTGGGTTAGAATTAATGTTAGGGTTAAAGCTAGGGTTTAAATTAAGGTTAGGTTTTGGGTTGGGGTAGGGCTAGAACAGTAATTTTTTTGTTGCTACATAATGTAACTGTAGCCTCTGCCAATAAAATATGCCAATTCGTTCAATCAGCGTGACTTTTTTTTATTGTTCACTCTTTCTATGAATGTTCTTTCAAATCAGTCAAATACACATGACTGTAAAAAACTTTTGCAACAAGAGGAAACTCTTTTTATTTAATCATCTTTTCTTTTACGCTGCGCATCAGTTTCTGTCTACTAAATAAAGAGTCAATAGTGTAACTATTTCTTTATTTCTTAAAAAAAGATCTACCCGTATTTATTCAAGTATAAGTCGCAAGCGTGTATAAGTCACACCCCCATTTTTGACGTGAAAAACAGGACAAAACTTTTTTAAACATTATTGATTGATTGCAATCACACAACAAAAAATTAAAAACTATCGAAGTCATCACTGCTGTTACTGTTTTCAAATCTGAAATAGCCTTGTTTACCTCTGGAACATCCTCATCAGCATCCAATGAGGGTGGCAAGTGATGCAATGCTACATGACTAGTGTGGATAGGTGATAACTAAACGAGATAGAATGTGAAAAGAGGGGACAGCATTAAAAGCGCAACGTTACTTGCATGGAAGGCAATAAAAGATATGATTGAAAGAAAGGCAACTGCGTAGAAATCGATACCAAGCAAATATTTCAGAAAAATTTTGTATGGCATACAATGCACTTCATGTATTCAGGTATAAGTCGCACCTGACTTTTTGGTTGATGTTTTGGTACAAAAAAATGCGACTTATACTCGAATAAATACGGTAATCCATTTCACTCCAAAACATTGGCAATGCTGTGTTTCTTCAAAAAATTTGCTACGGATAACTTAACAAAATTTCTCGCACAAGCGATGCAATGTTTTATTTTGTGATATCAGAAAAAGATTAGGCTACTTGGCAAAATTTCTTGCAGAATAAGCAATGCGATGTTTCATAGTTGAATATCAAAACGAGTCAAATGGATTAAAACTCTTTCTGCGAACAAGGGAAAAGGTACGGTGGTTTAAAGTTTTAAACACCTGATTATTACATCAAATGGCTTTCTGTTTTTTATTTGTTTTTTTTCTGCATAAACCACTCTCGAGCAGTATCTACATTTAGACTTAGAAATGACGTTTTAGGTTGTAGTTTTCTGATAATGAATTAGCATTTTGGAGTAATTTATTGCACGTAGGTTACATAGCTTAGTGATTTTAAAGTTTGAACTGTGTAGGACAGGCCTATTGTGAAACCAAGGACTTTTCATTGAGTAGACAAGAAACATACGCACGGAGAAAAAGAGAAGAGCATTGAAGAAAAAAATTTGCTCTTGAGGCAAACGTTTTTGTGGTCACGCGTATTTGACTGATTTGATTGGACATATTCGTAAAACGAGTGAGCCATAAAAAAAAAAGTAAGCTGATTGGATAAATCGCGAATAATATTAGGACAAATAAATTTTAGAATATATTTTAGAACAAATTGTGAAAAAAAAAAGTCAAATCTGTCAGCCTCCAATCTACTAATAAAAGGTTTACATGGATTGGCCTAATCAAAACCAAAGAATTGCAAAAATAATAAGCCAAATGATTAATCGCATAATAGAAAAATTGTGATGTCATAGATACATTTGGAGTGTCTTAGACTGGTGCTTTAAGCCTTGTTACGCTAGCAGAAAAAACGTCTAGAAAAGATATCTCGTGATACCCATCAAGGTACCAGCTGAAAAACTTTTTACAAATAGATTTTTAATGCCCGATTAATGATTGAAATGTCTTCGGTTGCAACCAGGTGCCGTTTTTAAGATATACCGCTTTTAATCAAACGCGAATGAATATTGGAAAACCATATGCTTGAATAATTGTTTTTACTATTGGCGTTGGCGTTAAATAATCCACAAGTTACAACAAGGATAATTTTTGTCTTTCTTAAAATGAAAAATTTTAAATTCTGGTACCATCATTTTAAACTTAATAATTAATCGTGGGTAAGTTTTTTGTTAAAAAGTTTGTATATGTAGTGTTTCAGCTTGAGTTTTTTAGACATGAATTTAGAACATGGAAACTTGATTTGAAGTCACACAGCCGTCGTCGCTTGGCAGATGATCATTACGAATACAAAACTTCAAAATAATTTTTCAAGATTGAATACAATAAGAATTAATAAGGAAATCATTTCTTGTTAAAAGTCGGAAAACAAATAAAGTACATCATGAATTGCACCACATGTCCGTTATGATGATAGTCCAACAAGAAAAAACAGCCTAATACAACAATCTTCTTTGAGAAATACCGAAAGGCTTTCACTCCTCGAAACTAACTAGCCTAGCCCTAGCTGGTTGACTGATCAACTAACAAATCAGAGTTATAAGTCGGGCCAGGCTTTTCGAGTCGGGTTTGGGCCTAAAGTTGACAAAAGTTTCGGGCTTAATTTGGGCCTGAGACGTACTTTTTGCCCTTATAGGTCCACAAAAATATAATCAAAATAACTTAGCAACATTGCTCAATTTTTCAGACCTAACTTAACTTATGTTTTTTTTTCGGGCATGATTTTGGCTTCAAATTAGTTTTTGGGTTCAGGCCTGAACTATTCGGCTTGTTTACAACTCTGTCTCGAATGTCTGTTTTGCCACACTTAAGCACTTGAAACAATCACCTTGGTTAAACCAACAAATAACCCAAAATAAGAAATGACTCTCATGAAATTGCTGAAAAGGAGCACAGTTTATTCAAGCCTTATTTTGCAATATTTGAGAAAGTGTATTGCCTCAAGTTAAAACTTTGTAGTCTTAAAAGAGTAAAACATTGTAGTTGAATAATTTATTTGAATTGAACCTGCGCTTTGGTTTGATCGGAATAAACTTAATGGACTAATAACCGATATGCCCATAGCTACCGACTGCCGAAGGCTATCGATATTTCTCGAAGCTTATCGGTAGGTATTCTTCAAAGCAGCTATTGTATTAGGCAGCTTTTTGTGGGTAGGCTAGCATCATAAATAACATACCGATAACGTATTTCATAAGGTAGCTTAGTTTGTTTATTTTTTGACCTTCTGCAAGAAATAATCACTTCATTAATGGTTACCAATGTTTTCCCTTGAAATTACGATCATTTGCCAAGTGATGATGATCACGTGACTTCAAAGCAAGTTTCCATCTTTTAGAATTCATTACAAAAAAACTCAAGCTAAAACACTAAATATGCAAACTTTTTAGCAAAAAACTTATCCATGATTAATTATTTAGTTTAAATTTATATTTTGAATTTTTACATGCTAAGAAAGATAAATAATATCGTTGTTGATATTTGTGAATTATTTAACGGCAACACTAACTGCAAAAAAAAATTATTCAAGCGTACGATTTCAAAATATTAATCTGCATTTGATTAAAAGCAATATATCTAAAAAACACCACCTGGTTGCTACTGAAGACATCTCAATCATTAATCATGCATTAAAAATCTATACTTAACAAATTTTTCAAGAGGTACCTCAAACGGTATCATGAGAAAACACAATTTTGGACAGTGTAACAAGGCTTACTTAGTGTCGCGTAGTGTTGCCAAGTGTCGTGAAGTGGTGACTTTATTAGGGAAAAAAAGGGGATTTTTTGCCCTCTTAAACTTAAAATAAAAACCAAATTTTTCATACGATCATAAAAATAGCTTTCATCATCTAGGGCTCAATTCTCGATGGTTGGACGTCTAAATCTTGATGGGGGGACGTTAGGGTAGAGTCTGGTAATTTCGGCAACTTTCTCGCTTACTTCTAATTTTCAGAAAACACTAACTCTTTTTGAACTCCATCTGCGCAGTATTTTGTCTTGCGGCTTTTTTCGAACCAACATTGAGATACTATGACGTCATGCTCGCTAGCTATATGACGAAATAAGGGTTGCCGAAATTTCTGGTAAAACCGGAAATTTTGGCAAGCAAATAAATCATGTTTGTTTTTTGTTCTAATTATTTCAGCTGCTTATGTAGTGTTAAATTTAGTTAATTCGTATAAAATGTATTCAGAGTATTGACTAATTCGAACAAATTAGGCAGTGGCTATTTTGCCTCCATAGGCAAAATAGTCCCATGCTAACGACTATTTTGCCACAAGTGCCAAACTAGCCCTAAGCCTAATCCTAACCCAAACTTTAACCCTAACCCTAACCCAAACTCTATCCCTAATCCCAACCCTAGCCCTAACCCTAACCCAAACAGAGGAAAAACACTATTTTGCCTCTAGAGGCAAAATAGCCACTTCCAACAAATTATGGTGCTCAGCTAGGCTCAAAGGCTGAAAAAGGCAGCAAATTCGTTTTATTTACAATAGTCCAAAGAAATTAAAATCCATTCCGAAAATTTTATAAATTCTTGTTTTTATTATTTTTTCTAATTACAATTGCATTCACTAAAAGTTTCCTGTACTTAATTTGAGTTATTATCAATTAAACGAGTTTTTAATTCTTACCATTTTTGTTAACGTTGCAAAACTTGTGCTTTGGATGCTTTTAGGGTAGGGTAAGATTGGGTAATTCCGGACAGGAAAAAAATTCCGAACAGCCAAGGGTAATTCCGGACATTAAAGTAAAATTGCAATTAGTGTGTTTTTGTAATTGTATATATCAATGTAGATTATCATTTCGGTAATTAAATAATTGCTTGTTCATTTTATGTCCAATAAAACTATTCTGTGTAGATGCACTCTGCTTTCTTTCGCAGATTAGGTTAGATATTAATTTGTCCTATATTGTACCCAAACATGCTCTTACACCCTGTTTTCCAAGCAAACCAGATTCCTGCTAGGTTTATTAATTCATAACTTGAATTTTTCTGGAAAAAGTTAAATCTATTCCTACTCCGTGTCCAATTTTACCTTAGAAAAATCCGTAAGACTAAGAGTTTGCGAGTCGAAATGATTGTAAAAGAAAAAAAATAATTTAGAAGATTCATAACTAGCTTGGGGTTAAAAAATAAAAAAGCCTTAATTGCTGTACGTACAAAAAAGCCTATGCATTAAAAAGTGACAAGCCGCACTCGGTAAATCCGCAATCCGCGGCAGAAAATCACAGATAAATGCATGAATCTGGCGTTGGCGTGGCGCAAAACAAACCAAATCCCCGACTCTACAATAATTTTGGAGTGGTTTTATCTACAATAATTTTGGAGTGGTTTTAGAATAAAAACAGCTGTTAATTCAAGCTTATTTTTCAGAATTAAGATCTTTATTTGATGTTCAACCACAATGAAGGTGTTAAAAAGGAAATTTTGATCACCATGGCTTAGGTTTATTCATTTTAATCGACATGGCGCAATGTCTAATTTGGCGCTAGACTGGCGCAAATGTCCTGCGGAGTGCATTAAAGTTTTTAAAAAACTACCTAATTATGCTTCTTGGCATATTTTTCCAGTTTATAATATTTATAAATATGCTATCAAAGATTATCAAATTTACACTTTTACCTTTATACGTAGCTGTCCGGAATTACCCTTTCAAGAGTAATTCCGGACATGTCCGTTCAGATTGATTTTTTCATATATTCCTAAAATATTATTTTCTAACCAGTGTGAAAATACTAAAGTCCATTATTGAAATGCACAAATGCAGGCAATAGATTTCGAGTTAATTGAAGAAGAAACCAGACAGAAAATACCAGATTTTTGTCCGGAATTACCCGATCTTACCCTAGAGGAATGGATTATTTTTAACAAATTCGTCTACAAATTGCATAATAACAAACACCGTCAAGTGCTACCAGCAACGAAGTTAGGCTACAGCACAGCCTGAAAGGTAGCAACAAGCCAAACGTTATTAAAAGTTCGATTCTATTATTAACAGAAATATTGTAGCTGCAAGAAAAGAACATGCAGAGGTCTTCAAAAATTGTCAAATTTTTTGCAGAGGAATAAATAATAGGAAATATTAAAACCATTTTTAGAAATCTTATAACTTCTAGAAAGACCTGCCAGCACCAAACCTTAAATTTTCCTACCTGCCAAAATTTCCGGTTTTCTGCCGAAATTACTGACTTCACCCTAAATCTCAATGGGGGGACGCTAAATCTCGATGGAGAGACGCTAAATCTCGATGGGGGGACGCATCCCCCCACAATTTAAGTACTGCTGGTAGGCCTATGCAATGGTGTATAGTAGGCTACATGGCACCAAGTGCAGTTGGTTGCAACATGACACGCATCCTTGGGTAAGATGCTTCATGTTGATTACCGGTATCCTATAGCTTCGCGAATTGTTAACAGGTTAACAAGCAGTATGGTAATAATTGAAGAATCAAAATTAAAAAAAAAATTCGGTAACAACAATTCCTAAGCCAGCATGAATTCCTATTAATTAATACTGCCTCTGTCACTTTCTTGAAGAAATCAAATCTATCTCATTCAAAGTTCTGTGTTACCTGGTTTTGTAAAAGATTATTCAGTAAGCATTTATTAAAAAGATCACAGTCTAGCTAAAAACTTTTGAAAGGGGAGCTTAGACTTTTAGATCATTCAGTTATCTGTTCTTTGCGTATTTTAGTATCATAAATCAAAACAACATTGTTTTTTAACTTCCCTTTCCTATCATCTCAATTGTTGTCACCAGGATTATAAATTAAATGAAGTTTATTAGTTCAACTGGTGGGGCAGAAAACTTTTTTGCCAACGTTTCGATAGGCTATGCTCAAGGCATGTACTACCTATCTTCGTCAGGGCTAGAATGCAAAGTTGAAAAACAAGCAACGATAGATGCGAAAAATTTTTCATCTGTTCACATCATCGAAAAATTTTTCGCATCTATCGTTGCTTGTTTTTCAACTTTGCATTCTAGCCCTGACGAAGATAGGTAGTACATGCCTTGAGCATAGCCTATCGAAACGTTGGCAAAAAAGTTTTCTGTCCCACCAGTTGAACTAATAAACTTCATTTAATTCCCTTACCTATTTTATTTACGCTGAAACTGCAACCATTTCGAAATTTAATTCCACAGAAACCTTTCCTTTCATCTCCAGAAAATTCTAACTAAAAGAATTTAGCAGGTTTTGTCAAGTCACATGACACAAGCACACAAGACCATGCCGTGTTCATGAGGACGCTAAAGATTTCAACTTTAAAAAAATTTTTACGAATACTGTAAGGAAACTATTCTTATTGTTTCCGCATTACCGACTTTTCCATGAGGGTTGCGATGGCGGCAGCTCAGGATTAAGCCGCTTCGCTGCACGGTCTTTTATCACATCCATCAGCGATTCCATCCACGTTCCTTAATGTTATTTGTAGCGATAGCACGTTTTGCCGCTTCCATAAATTGCACCATTGTTTCTCAATTACAGCGCACCAATCAAATTTGCCCATTCTTTTTTATCACTGTGACGTTCTTATCAACTTGACGTAACAATGATGTACAATGGCGGTTGGTATATAACACTGAAGCGAGCTGTCATTGCTTCCTTATTCGACAGTCAAAAAAACGATTTCGTACGTTTTGTTTACTACGAATAAATTAGCGGGTAAAAGTATCGATCTGTTTGACCTCTCGTTAGACTACGGTAGAACCGCTAAATATTGGTTCATATACAGTAGTTCTTGGTTTTCCTGCTGGTCTTTTCCCATTTGCTTGGCAAGTAACACTTGTTTCGGTAGTCATTCCTGAAGCATTATGCTTACAGGGCCAAACTATCTAAGCTGAGATCTCTCAATTCAGAAAAGTAACGGCTTGATTAAGTTTTGTCTGCGCAGGTTAAAAACTGATAGCTACCAATAAATTGATATTTGGAAACTTAATTAAAACCAATCTTCTTTGCCTGCAAAAAACGTTTGGTTTTGATGCAGTTTGCCAAAGTTCAAATTTGGGTTTGCAGAATGATTTGCTCAAAGAAAAATTTTGGGTCTGAAGTCCACCCTCGCAAATGCTGCCGATAATTATATTATCTTTTCCCTAAATATTTTTTTGGGTTTATAGCTGACTTACCCAAATTATAATCCTCCCAAGATTATTTTTTGGGTATGTAACATTCTACCCACCTTACTTGGGTCCAAGCTATTTTTACCCAATAGTGTACTTTGGGTTATCACTTAACCCAAAATCGATTTTGGGTTTGTGTTTTCAAACCCAAAAGATTTGGGGTTTTGTGGTTTTTTTTTGGGTAATGTATACAAATGCCTTATTTTGGGTTATGAAAAAACCCAAAAAAATTTGCAGTGAGGGAGTATAGATCGAGAAAATAAAACTAGCTCAAAATACATTGACTTTAGGCAAACCTTAGAGCACAAAATAAAAAACGTAGGAAAAGCTGAAACACTATTTTGCGGTCAACTGGCCTAGTCAATATTAAAATATAGTAGTGCTATTAGCAATAAACAGGTAGTGGAGTCAGTTGTTGGAGTTATAGCACATTAAGTACATAGTCTGAGAGGATAATGGAACACCATAAAATGAGTATCGAAATACTAATACTGAGCATAGCAAAATATTTAAGTACATCTAAGCTTCGAAATACTAATACTGAGCATAGGTAGGTAAATTGTTCCATAACCGAGGGCCACTTACACTACATCTACGATCTCCAAATTTTGAAGAGGAGCGAGGTACCGCCAAAAGATTTGTATCACGAGAGCGTAAGGCTCGAGTAGGTACATGTCTAGATATTAAATCAACTAGATATAAAGATGATTGACCATTTAAGATTTTAAACACTTGCATCAGAATTTTGAATTTGACTCGATGTTGGACAGGCAACCAGTGCAGTTTCATTAAAACAAAAGTTATGCGAGCAGATTTACAGATACACAAAACCAATCTAGCAGTAGTATTTTGCACTCTTTGCAATTGGTTCAATAAACAATCAGGTAAACCATGATAAAGAGCATTACAATAGTCCAGATGAGAAATAATCAGGTTATTAACCAACATTTTGCAACCATCTTCATCGAGATACTTTCTGATCTTGCCAATATTACGAATATTGAAAAAACATTTTTTTAATAATACTTTTAATCTGGCCCTCCATGGACAGATTACTGTCTAGCAGAACACCAAGATTTTTAACACAAATGGACGAAGCCAGAGGAAAATTAACAGTATTGAACGCATTTACAACAGAACTAGATTGTTAGCAAGTACGACCAAACAAAATACATTGAGTTTTGCTATAATTCAGCTTTAATTTGTTACAGAATAACCATTGCTCTACTGCTTTCAAACATTTTGTGAGTACGTTAGCATCTAAGGTCTTGTCAGCATCAAAGGTAACATAAAACTGCACATCATCGGCATAGAAGTGGTAACTGAAACCAAATTTAGAGATTATACTGGTAAGTGGTTTAGTGTAAAAAGTAAACAGTATAGGAGCAAGAACTGAGCCCTGAGGTACACCAGAAAACAGTTGAAACGAGCGAGATATATTATTGTTTACAACTACACAATGACTTCTGTTATTTAGATAAGAACGAAACCAAGATAGCACTGAATTGTTAATACCAAAATAATGAGATAATCTGTGAAGTAAGATGTTGTAATCAATAGTGTCAAAAGCAGCTGACATGTCAATCATTATCAAAGCAGTAAAACACTTATTATCCAGAGAATATCATCAGTAATTCTGATGAGAGCAGTTTCTGTCGAAAAACCAGGCCTATAAGCAGATTAAAATTTGTCATGAATGTTATTGATTGCTAGATGCTCATTTAACTGCCCAGCTACTACTTTTTCTAATACTTTGGACAAAAATGTTAAATGAGATATTGGTCTATAATTAGCATGAGTGTCTGGATCTAAATTGTGGCTTTTCAGTAAGGAAGAAATGATGGCTTTTTTAAATTCCAAGGGGACTTGTAAAGATTTCAGTGAGTTGTTAATGATGACAGTGATTGCATTAATGACAATAGAAGAGCATTTTTTCAGAAGAACAGCAGGAATAAATAAATAAATCAACTGAGGATTTAAAACTCAACGAACTGAATAAGAACGGAGAGATGAGGGTGACTGGGAAATGAGCTCGCGCTCTTTGAGTCTCCAGCCACCCGCGTAGAGGATCTAATTTGCAATTTGTTGAGTTTAATGAGTGCAGAATGTTGCTTATATCAACAGTGGTGACCGGATTAAACAGGTCAAAAGTAGTCCCATCAAAGACCACATCATTCTCTTCAGAAGCACAGACAGCAGATTGATTAGTGCTTAAATCTTGATGCAACATACGAATTTTGTTTTGAAAAAAAGTAGTAAATGCGTTTGGAAGCTCATTTGCAAGACAGATCTGAGGCAGTTTATTTGATGAACAAGATTTTAGGAAAACGGTATAATTGGGAGGAGGCTAATATTTTAATCACAAAAATCACAGCCAATGTTATTGTAACAAGTTTATTGCGAACGTTTCGGCCCTCTTCTGGTGCCATTTTCAACGCACAGTAAAAAACTTACGCGAATTACATCCTGGTAGTGATTGAATTAATAACTAGAAATAGGCCTATGTCTTTCACGCATTAAAAAGGCGGAGTGGATAAGATGAGGAGTCGAGATTAAGATTAGGTTTGAGGAGTTGGATGTATAATGATTCTAGGATCAAAAGTTTGTGTTTGTCTGGGCAGGAGGTGAGTATTTGTGGATTATGAAAATCAACTCTGTGCGAAGGATTGGATTGGAGATGGTTGCAGACTTCGGAGTTGGGGCTTGATTGGTGTTCTTCCAGGCGTTTTACAAGATTTCTCCGGGTTTGTCCAATGTAAAAAGATCCACATGAGCAATTGAGTCGATATCCTTTTTAATGCGTGAAAGACATAGGCCTATTTCTAGTTATTAATTCAATCACTACCAGCAGAGGTGGAGTCGAGGACACAAGGCTCGAGGCCAAGGCCAAGGCCAAGGACACAAAAAAAATCCGAGGCCAAGGCCAAGGCCAAGGACAGCCCTTCCGAGGACAGAACCTCTCGAGGCCAAGGACAGGAATGCTCGAGGCCAAGGCCAAGGACCAAGGACACAGGCGCAAGTGTTCTCCAAAAAAAAAGTCTTCAAAAATTTTTTTCAGGCGATCTCCAATTCGTTGGCGTACCCAGAATTTATTGGGATAAGCCTAAACCACAAATCGAATGAAATGACGTCATCAAAATTTTTCCAAAAAGGGAGTTTTTGTGGGATAAACTTATCGTAGGATGGAAGATCTGATATCGCTGCCCGTTAGCACGTAACCAGGATTTTGCAAAGGGATAAGGCTTAAGCTAATAGTTCAAAAACGCAAATATTTAACTTTGGAAACGTGTTGAGAAAGCTAGTGTAACTCAAAGGTATCACAAACGGGGGGTCTCCATTGGACGATTTTTTGTAATTTTTTGAAAAAAAAAGCTATTTTAATGCCATTGAATCACATTTCGCAAATGTTCAGAGCCATTTAAAAGCACTAGATTTTTGACATTTGAAAGCCAATTGAAAAAATCAAATTGTTTAATACTCCTTTTACTCGCAATTTAAGTTTAAAACATGTTTAACATCTTGTACTTTGGAGTTAAATTTAATTGTTAGTGATCTGGTCCAGCTAGGGTGCGTTGTCTTAATTATAATGTGCATTGTCTCTTGCAACATTTTAGCAGTAAATAATAATCCACTCGAGGATTTTCCTTAGAGATTTTTGTTTTGTCATGACAATAACCAGTTATAGGAGTATATGTTCGGCCAGAAGGCCCAGGCTCCCTCAATTGAAGTTCAATAATTCGTTCAATCAGCATTTTCCTTGGCTAATTTTTTTTAAAGTATTTTGTGCGTAAAAACCGGAGAGGTTGGAGGTGAATTACTGAATTGTTATTGAAAAATGGTAAAATAGATAGTTAACTTCAACTAGCCATGTTATTGTCGGGCTGGATTTACATCGCGCTAGGCCCCTGGCGCTTTGGAGATTTTCTTAACATCTTTCTGCCAAATATAGGTGAAGACCAAAAAAAGTCTTACGATTTTAGCTCGGGGCCACTAACTGATAGTCAGGCTCGTAGCCAGAAATTCGCACTGTGGGGGCGGTTTGGGGGTCTGGGGGCGGGGCCCCCAGTCACCAGAGGCCAATGGGGGTGAGGGGGCGAAGCCCCCAGCGCTCGAAAATTTTGCATTTTTTTGCAAAATGAACTTAATTTTAAAGCTATTTTAATAGAAAATAATGCTTTTAGAACGTGGCATAGAAATTGGCAACCCAACATGATTCAACTATAGTTGCATTAATGGGCTATATGGGAAGTGGCTGATGATAACATTGCAGTTCTCTTGTTTACCTGCTGGTAAATCAAAAAATCCTATTATTCAATAAAACTCACACGTAGTAATCTATTTCGCCTATATTTTATAAAAATAATTGGGGGAAGGGTTAATGGAAAGATATTTGAGAGAAGTGACTGGTAATTACCTAACACTGAATAGCCCCCCCTCCCCCATATTCCTGAGTTGATGATATATTTGTTGATAAAACCCATGTTTGGCGTTTTTAAATTAGCGATCAAATTTGATTGTTTATTTTCGGGCATTTTTTCAGAGTTTTCATTGATTTGTAACTTTAATTTTTGACAATTAGCCCCCGTTGAATACATGTTTCAAATGATGCATTAAATCACTTTTAGTCAATTCCAGCGCAAAAAACAGTCTCAAAAGAGCTAAAAACGTGGTATTTTCCTTATTCAGCATTTTGGTTGACAGGCCAATGGGGGGCTATAGTCCCCGCTTCCCCCATGGCAACGCTACTGCTGGTACTCCGTCATATTATGGTAAACCCAGCTCTGATTAATGCATTACGTTCACAAAAAGGCTAGATGCGGGCCTGAGATAGCAACTTTCAAGACAAAAACTCTCCGTTTTCTTCGGGTTATACGTTTAAACTGGCTGGGAAAAATTGAATTGAGGGGGACCCGGAGCTCCTGGTCTTCAATATTGTTGTTAGTTATACTGTTGTAAGCGAAAAATGCTAAAAAAAAACTGAAACTGAAAAAAAATTAGGCTTTTTTGTCACATTTTGTCATTGGTGAAATTTCAATTGGGAAGGGGGCGGACCCCCTGCCCCCCTCCCCTTGGCTACGCTTATGTTCCAAGTGAGGAAAACAAAAAAGGTGTTCGCAAAATTTCTGCGAGGTTTCTGGCGTTTTCCAACGAAATTTCAACTGTTCAAAAAATAGTGCTGTCCTCGAGCCGAGGACAGGCCAATTTTCGAGGACTTGAGGCTTCGAGGCCAAGGCCAAGGCCAAGGACTTGACCTTCGAGGCCAAGGCCAAGGCCAAGGACTTCAAAATGTGTCCTCGAGGACGTCCTCGAGGCCAAGGACGTCCTCGAGGACTCCACCTCTGACTACCAGGATGTAATTCGCGTAAGTTTTTTACTGTGCGTTGAAAATGGCACCAGAAGAGGGCCGAAACGTTCGCAATAAACTTGTTACAATAACATTGGCTGTGATTTTTGTGATTAAAAGATTTTAGGAATTTGCCAACTATTTGATACAGTTTCTTGGTGTTTTGTTTTTACACGTTTTGATGCTGGAAAGAATAAAAGATTTTTTAGAATTGTACAGCAGTTTATTGAATTTAGCACATTGTTCTTTGAAAGCCAGTTTGTGAGATAATAATTTTGATTTCTTCCACTGCCTTTTTAATTTTCGACATAATTTCTTAGCATTTTTCAGTTCAACATTATATTAAGGAAAAGTAGTGCGCATATGAATACGTTTCTTTATAATAGGAGCTAGTGTGTCCAGAGCCTCAGTCATAACATTGTTGTAAAGATTTACTTGTGTATCTACATCTTGAATCAGTTGAACAGATGATAGCTTCTGAGATATAGTATTGTTTAGAACATCAACATCAATGGCTTTCAAATTTCTGTTTTTAATAGTTTTGCATTTGGTTGATTTAACAGAAAGAGCAAGCTTGCAAGTTACAGCAAAATGGTCTAAGGTTTTTTCAGATATGGAGTCAGCTATAAAAGTCTCATGTACAGCAGGTTTTCCAGATAGTAAAGAAGAAGTTTCCAAAGTTGCTACAGAGTCTAATATATGGCCACATACATGAGTAGCAGTGTCTACATGCTGAAGAAAATTGTGAGAATCCAGTATCGAAATAAAGTGCTTAGTGTCTGCTGAATTTGAGTTTTCCAAGTGAAAATTTATGTCCCCAGTTAATAAAATATCCTGTTGTAAAAGCATTAAATGATTAAGATAATCTTCCCAGTCCTTAAAAAATGAAGAGTTTGAGAAGCCATTTGATTTTGAAGGTGGTGGTCTGTAGATGATTCCAATAAAAGTTACCTTGTTGTTCAAAGCTATACTGCAGTTTAGAGATTCAAAGTTGGAAAAATTTATTTCTTTAGAAAAGTATTCTTTGAATGCAATAGTATCTCTAAAAATAATAGCCAATCCACCTCCTCTTTTGCCTACACGTGGTCGATGAAATAATTTGTAGCCCTTGGGGATTAGCTCGTTCAGCACTGCTGAAAGGTGTGGTCTGCAAGCCATGTTTCAGAAATTGCACAAATATCAATATTTTTGGATAGAACAAAATCGGAAATTGCCAAACTTTGTTGTTGACAGATCTAGCATTTAAACAGCAGAAATTCAAAAAGACACCACTTACATTTGTTTCTTTCACTAGGTCGGTCTTTAGATTTGAAAATTACTTCTTTTGAATTTAGTGCTTCGATTTTGTGCAAGGTGGAGCTTGCTGGTTTGAGAAAGTAACGGATCACTGGTAATGGATGAAATTTTATGGCTTGTCTTTTGTCGGGTATCAGTACCTGCTCTGGTTCTTCTTCTGATTTTTCTCTTTATGTTGATTTTCAGTTCTACAATTAATTGCCACAGTGAGGATGTCAATGATTTGGGAGCATTTTTTTTAAGCCAAATAAAAATTCAGTTGTTAGTGGCATGGTATTATCCTACAGGCCTATTACCATTAGGCTACCTATTTGCAGTGGTGGGCTATTACCAGTAGGCTACAGCTGGTAGGCTAGAGAGCTCATTTTGATTTCTTGTCAGTGCCAGAACAGCCAGTTGTTGGCGCATCACAACACTTCTTGCAAGTACAACATTTCTAATACTAACATTAGCCTACAGGCCTATTAATTATTCAGTAGGCCTATAGCTTATTCACATAGAATCTAACATAATAATTTCTTGAATTCTGGCATACGCCTAACCAAAATTTTTGATTGCGGGGGCCTCTATCCGCAAATCACATGCAAAATGACGTCATCAGAAATTTTCAAAATGAGGGACTTTTTATGGGACAAAAATATCTTAGAATTGAAGATCAGAAGCCTGTGGCTGGGTTAGTGCGTAAAACAGGATTTTGCTAAAAGGTCGGACTTGAACCAAAAGTTAATGTTTTTAAAGTATGAGTTAAATTTTATTGTGGAGGCGCGGTGAAGAAACTATTGTAACTCAAACGTATTCAGACAGGGATCTGGGAGCGGCACCCCCAACCGCCGTAGACTAGGGGTGATTTTTTGAAAGGTTTTTGAAAAAAATGGCTATTTTAATGCCATTTGGATCACAATTTGCACGTTTTTAGAGCCATTTGAAAGAAATAAATTTTTACGATGTGAAAGCCAATTAAAATAATATACTTGTCCAGCCCTTCTTTTGTACACAATTCTCGTTTAATCTAGCATTTTTTGGATAAATTTTGTTATTGACTCGGTCCAGGTGAGGGGAAGCAAGGTACATTGCCTTTTGCAATATATTTAGCAATACACAATAATTCACTTGAAGATTTATTTTCCTTGGAAATCTTTGTTTTGCGTCATGAAAATAACTAGTTTTTGAATTACATGTACGACCAGGTGACCCGGGACCCCTCAATTCAAATTCAATAATTAGTTCAATAAGCATTTATCCCAGCTTTTTTTTTAGCATTTTTCTCGTAATAACAAAAATCTTGAATTTCTCCGTTATAGATTGTAATTGATTGACAAAAATTTGAATTAAGGGGGCCCGGGCCCCCTGGTCGGCAAGATTAATGTTATTGTAAATTGCTGTAATTGTTGGCAAATATTCTAAAATAACCTATAATTGAATAACCAACAGACTTTGTTGTTATCCTTTATACCAATTGGGGGGCAGCGGGCCCCCTGCCACCCCCCTTGGCTACGCCTATGATCGACTTCTGCTCAGTCACTTTCTTTCCTTGTTTGAAATATAATATAATGTGGTAGCCAAGTCACAGTAACAACAAAACCCCAAATTCATTTCGAAAATTTTTCTGTAAAACTAATGACCGCTCAAGTTGAGCAACGAGGCAGTCGACTGATTGTAACAATTTAAACATACCTCGTTACTGTACTAATGCATTAGAGAGGTGTATTAAGTATCATGGAGTCAAGATTTGAAATTGCATTCCCACAAATATTAGTACATTCTAGCACAAAACTTCAAATCTTACTAAAAAACTTTCTATTACCTTTGTGCAAATAGCATCTTTGTTTACGCTGTTTGCATATTCCTTTCATGATATAATTAAGCGGATGTCTGCTTTGGTAGCATGAAAAAGTTCATGCTGTGGACGGGTCGTCATTTTATTGAAATCGTCAAAATGTTGCCACTCACTTGGACAAAGTAATGAAAACCATCCATCATGCTGGCATAGATTTAATTATTGCTTGACTCGATGACCATAAGTTCCTTCGAAACTTTCCTGTCTCCTTTTTAAACGAATGCTGGTAATTTCTTCTTCATGCTGTTACTGAGCAATGAAAAAATTTCTCTTGTTTTGTAAGCCTTATTTTCAATGGCATAGTGTGAAAGCTCTAATTGGAGAATGAGGGTAGATAGCTCTCTTAATTTCTGCTAATACTTCCGGTGCGGCTGATGCAAACAGCAAAACACTAAAACCATTCATGCCATAGCAAGGGATCTGAGAGTCCGGACGCAAACATTTTTGAGTTGCTAATACTAAAACATGACCGATTCTATATGAATGTGGAATCAGAAGAAAGTATGTGCGTGATAATAAAATGCAATGCAGTTACCAGAGTTAAAATTTTAACTTACGTTAAATATTACAAAGTATTTTTTGACAGCCGAAACGTATGCGCTTATTCATGGATAGGCATTAGATGCAAGACTATGGAGAAACATCACATGCACTGAAACGTAAAGAAAAGATTGGCTTAAAATTAGGATTGAGAAAATGTGAGGAAACTAAAGTTTTTTTCTAACTGTTACGGTATTTTCTTTTTTCCAATTGCTTTGAAAATTTAATTGTGCAATCTCAAGTACCTAAATGTCACAGAAATTGCTATTTTTCTGAAAAAAAATTTCCAAAATTTTTTAACGGAATCATGGAGATTTTGCCCTTTTCCCAGAACCCAATTTTTTCCAAGGAGTTGAGCTTGCAAGTACAGTACTTCATTTCATTTCAAAAATACAAATTTAAAGTATTTTGAAATACTTTTAGATAATAATGTCATAGAGGCTATGCAATATTTAAAAACTATGATAATATTTAAAAATTTCTATGAAAAGAAAATGTTTAACCAAACAATAAGGTTTGTGCTTGAGAAACTACTGAAAAAGTGGGGTCCATAGTAAGTGGAAATTTGCACTGGGGCCCTAACTGATGAAATGAAGACCTCAAAATTGACCATTTCTAAGTTTAGAATCTATGGTTATTATTTATTCCTATTTTCAATAAACGAGTTCGGCCGTAATTGTTTCATTGCTACGATATCTCTTTGGAACGCAATCATCATTCCTGCTAACGCGCAAAACTTCAAAATGGCATTCATTATTTTTAGAAACTACTGTTTTCGAATTATCATGAAAATATTTAAAAAATGCAATATCTTAAACACTTTCGCGCTTAAAAATCATAGAAAGTTTGCCGACTGTAATTGAGAAAAATTGTGTTATTGGTCCATGGCCTTGGCCTCGACCATTCCTGTCCTTGGCCTCGAGAAGGTCTGTCCTCGAAACGTCGGTCCTTGGCCTTGAATTTTTTTCAAGTCATTGGCCTCGGACGCGAAGGTTGTGTCCTCAATTCCACCTCTGCTAACAAATTAAAACATGCTGTTCCTTTCTTTTTATTTGGATAACAAGGGTGTTCTAATAAATTGTATACACTTTTTAAATGACCAGAACAGCAACATTTATTGTGCTAAAGAAAATTTTCGTAATTCACATTACTGTCAACAAAATTTAGCTTTATTTTAAAAGTTATTTGTATTTCTCCTTTTTATTGTATCGAAGCTGTTTAAAATTGCACAGCAGGAAGAACAAACGCCTCTCTTTCTATAGCTAACTCATCCCCGCAAGTCACAAAAGCATCAATTTTGGCATGCGGGTTGTTCACGAAATTTTTTGAGGAAAATTAGTTTTAAATTGGTGGCGTCATGTCATTACAATGATATCATTTCGTCAAAATGGCTTTTTTCGATGACGTCATAGGCGGTTCGAATTTTGTACATAATTTTATTTTTTTCAATCTAATTTACAAAATGCTTAAGTCTTGATTAATTACGTCACAAAAACGTTTTTTGTCAACCTTTAAGTTAATGTGGGTTAAAAATCGACCAACTTAGGTGAGGTGACATCGATAAACCTGAAACATGAAAAACCTTCACTCATTCCGGCAACTTGAAACTTTCAGAAACTGTTTGTAAATAATTTAGACTCAAAGTCAAGTTGATTTACACTATTGGTAATTATAAATGTTAGTGTTATAGTCATTTATAAAGTGCAGCATACATTTTTTTGGGAAACCCGTATAAAGCTAACACTTCTTGAAATACAAGATTTGTAGCTTGATTTATTTGCAGAAAAATTGTGGCCGGAAATGCTCAGCAAAACGCAAGCTTTTCGATCGAAATGTTGCTGTTTGCAAACGAATCTCTCACTACTGAACTTCTACCTTACGATGATGTAATTGTTCCTGATTTCATCTACGTTGTGGTACTATTGGAGATCGATCCTTCCAACCAACGATTTTATCTTCAGGTAGACTACTGTATAAATTTATATGTTACATTTCTCGTATTACTACCGTACTCTCCTGACGCTTTTCAGCGAAACAAGCGCTGTTTGTGGATTTTACTTTTAGTGATTTTACTTTGTGTTCTCCTAACCAGAGGTGGAGTCGAGGACACAAGGCTCGAGGCCAAGGCCAAGGCCAAGGACACAAAAAAAATCCGAGGCCAAGGCCAAGGCCAAGGACAGCCCTTCCGAGGACAGAACCTCTCGAGGCCAAGGACAGGAATGCTCGAGGCCAAGGCCAAGGACCAAGGACACAGGCGCAAGTGTTCTCCAAAAAAAAAGTCTTCAAAAATTTTTTTCAGGCGATCTCCAATTCGTTGGCGTACCCAGAATTTATTGGGATAAGCCTAAACCACAAATCGAATGAAATGACGTCATCAAAATTTTTCCAAAAAGGGAGTTTTTGTGGGATAAACTTATCGTAGGATGGAAGATCTGATATCGCTGCCCGTTAGCACGTAACCAGGATTTTGCAAAGGGATAAGGCTTAAGCTAATAGTTCAAAAACGCAAATATTTAACTTTGGAAACGTGTTGAGAAAGCTAGTGTAACTCAAAGGTATCACAAACGGGGGGTCTCCATTGGACGATTTTTTGTAATTTTTTGAAAAAAAAAGCTATTTTAATGCCATTGAATCACATTTCGCAAATGTTCAGAGCCATTTAAAAGCACTAGATTTTTGACATTTGAAAGCCAATTGAAAAAATCAAATTGTTTAATACTCCTTTTACTCGCAATTTAAGTTTAAAACATGTTTAACATCTTGTACTTTGGAGTTAAATTTAATTGTTAGTGATCTGGTCCAGCTAGGGTGCGTTGTCTTAATTATAATGTGCATTGTCTCTTGCAACATTTTAGCAGTAAATAATAATCCACTCGAGGATTTTCCTTAGAGATTTTTGTTTTGTCATGACAATAACCAGTTATAGGAGTATATGTTCGGCCAGAAGGCCCAGGCTCCCTCAATTGAAGTTCAATAATTCGTTCAATCAGCATTTTCCTTGGCTAATTTTTTTTAAAGTATTTTGTGCGTAAAAACCGGAGAGGTTGGAGGTGAATTACTGAATTGTTATTGAAAAATGGTAAAATAGATAGTTAACTTCAACTAGCCATGTTATTGTCGGGCTGGATTTACATCGCGCTAGGCCCCTGGCGCTTTGGAGATTTTCTTAACATCTTTCTGCCAAATATAGGTGAAGACCAAAAAAAGTCTTACGATTTTAGCTCGGGGCCACTAACTGATAGTCAGGCTCGTAGCCAGAAATTCGCACTGTGGGGGCGGTTTGGGGGTCTGGGGGCGGGGCCCCCAGTCACCAGAGGCCAATGGGGGTGAGGGGGCGAAGCCCCCAGCGCTCGAAAATTTTGCATTTTTTTGCAAAATGAACTTAATTTTAAAGCTATTTTAATAGAAAATAATGCTTTTAGAACGTGGCATAGAAATTGGCAACCCAACATGATTCAACTATAGTTGCATTAATGGGCTATATGGGAAGTGGCTGATGATAACATTGCAGTTCTCTTGTTTACCTGCTGGTAAATCAAAAAATCCTATTATTCAATAAAACTCACACGTAGTAATCTATTTCGCCTATATTTTATAAAAATAATTGGGGGAAGGGTTAATGGAAAGATATTTGAGAGAAGTGACTGGTAATTACCTAACACTGAATAGCCCCCCCTCCCCCATATTCCTGAGTTGATGATATATTTGTTGATAAAACCCATGTTTGGCGTTTTTAAATTAGCGATCAAATTTGATTGTTTATTTTCGGGCATTTTTTCAGAGTTTTCATTGATTTGTAACTTTAATTTTTGACAATTAGCCCCCGTTGAATACATGTTTCAAATGATGCATTAAATCACTTTTAGTCAATTCCAGCGCAAAAAACAGTCTCAAAAGAGCTAAAAACGTGGTATTTTCCTTATTCAGCATTTTGGTTGACAGGCCAATGGGGGGCTATAGTCCCCGCTTCCCCCATGGCAACGCTACTGCTGGTACTCCGTCATATTATGGTAAACCCAGCTCTGATTAATGCATTACGTTCACAAAAAGGCTAGATGCGGGCCTGAGATAGCAACTTTCAAGACAAAAACTCTCCGTTTTCTTCGGGTTATACGTTTAAACTGGCTGGGAAAAATTGAATTGAGGGGGACCCGGAGCTCCTGGTCTTCAATATTGTTGTTAGTTATACTGTTGTAAGCGAAAAATGCTAAAAAAAAACTGAAACTGAAAAAAAATTAGGCTTTTTTGTCACATTTTGTCATTGGTGAAATTTCAATTGGGAAGGGGGCGGACCCCCTGCCCCCCTCCCCTTGGCTACGCTTATGTTCCAAGTGAGGAAAACAAAAAAGGTGTTCGCAAAATTTCTGCGAGGTTTCTGGCGTTTTCCAACGAAATTTCAACTGTTCAAAAAATAGTGCTGTCCTCGAGCCGAGGACAGGCCAATTTTCGAGGACTTGAGGCTTCGAGGCCAAGGCCAAGGCCAAGGACTTGACCTTCGAGGCCAAGGCCAAGGCCAAGGACTTCAAAATGTGTCCTCGAGGACGTCCTCGAGGCCAAGGACGTCCTCGAGGACTCCACCTCTGCTCCTAACGATATTAATTTTTTTTGCCCAACTTCTGCCAACAATGCTTCTTTTATATGAGGCGCCGTTTGTGTACCCTAACTTATGCAATGTTTTTTTGCATATTTAATTAAATACTCATTTTAATTAAACGTACAAAAACAAATATACAAAAAAAACACGTGCAAAAATAAATATGCAAAAATTTTTGAATTTTTATTATTACATCATAATTTGCGCAACATTTTTTTGCATATTTAATTAAATAGTCATTTTAATGAAATATACAAAAATACATACCGCAAAATAAACCGTTGTAAAAATAAATAGACAAAAACTGTTACACAAAAATTTTTTGAGCAAAAATTTTTAACCCAAAAATTGTTGTTGCAAAAGTAAATCCACAACAATTTTTGTGGATTTATTTTGCACCATCATTTTTTGCATTGCAATTGTTTGTGTCACAAATATCTGTACATTTATTTTTGATAGCAAAGAAACAACACACACCAAAATAAATATGCCAAATTTCGTGATGCAAAAAATGTTGATGCAAAATTTCTTGTCGCAAAAAAACGCGCGCAAAAATAAATCGTTAAAAATATTTGACCATTTAGTTCGTGTCCATAATGTTCAAAGGTTGAAATTATGCGGGCGGGAAGGTAACAGCAAGGTATAAAACTGGAACTTCAGGACGAAAGCTTCAAGCTGTACGACAGCTATAGTAAACTGCTAGCCTGCTTATGAGACCTCTCTTTGGGCTAGGAAATGATGGCTCATTCACCTGTACCTTCCTGCCCGCATAATTTCAACCCTTGATCATTATGGACACGAACTAAATAGTCAAATATTTTTGACGATTTATTTTTGCGCGCGTTTTTTTGGCGACAAAAAATTTTGCATCAACATTTTTGCGTCACAAAATTTGGCACATTTATTTTGGCATGTATTGTTTCTTTGCTATCAAAAATAAATGTACAAATATTTGTGACACAAACAATTGTAATGCAACAGTTGTTTGACTATTTATTTTTGCAACGGTTTATTCTGCGGTATATATTTTTGTATATTTTATTAAAATGACTATTTAATTAAATATGCAAAAAAACGTTGCGCAAATTAGGATGTAATAATAAAAATTCAAAAATTTTTGCATATTTATTTTTGCACGTGTTTTTTTTTTGTATATTTGTTTTTGTGCATTTAATTAAAATGAGCATTTAATTAAATATGCAAAAAAACATTGCACAAATTAGGGTACACAAACGGCGCTCCATACTTTTACTTTAATCGGTCTTCAATTTACAAGATGCTGTAATACTTATTGCATTTATTGGATCAAAACAAATCCGCTTCTCTACTAATTTTTATTGCAAAGTGTGTCAACAATGCGTGATTAGTCAAGCACAATAAAGAGTACAAAGTGCATTTCGTAACAGACTGCTTTAAATTTTGAACTGATTAGTATTCACATTCGTTTCCCTGGTGTAATATTTACTGCAACTTAACTTGTGTAATCACCTTTTGAAAACACTTGGGACTTAGAGGTTTATTTAAGCCAATACAGTATACTTCCATCAAACCGCAAATTACAAAATCGATCATCGACGTTCATCTTTGAACAACGTAGCATCACAAAACAGCAACTTCAATAAAACAATAATAGGCTTTATTTAGATGGTCAAATGTTGGGCCACTCCATCCTATGATCCTTGCGACCCAATCCAGTATCAATTCATCGATCAAGGGTGAGCAGTTTCTGCGGAATTAATGACTGATTTACTGCATTTAAATTGTGTAATAAGCCTATCAGTGAAATCTTTCAAGCTGTTTTTGTTCTGCTTGGCACTACTCATTAACTTATTGGGCGCAAAGCTTAGACCCGCTTTGCACCGGGCGTAAAATCGTAAGCGAACGAGCGCAACCTTAGTTTGTTTTAGACAAAAACATTCAGTAACTTCGCCGCCTTGCCTTACAATCGTACAAGCTGCCAATTGGTTAAATTAAAACAAAGATACAGTACGCTTGCGCGGTCACGATTTTATGCTTAGTACAGAGTGAATCTCAAATGATTTATGAAAAATTCAATGCCAGCTTCTAACTTTTTACGCCGAATGACTATATCATATAGCTACAACATATAAACCAATCAATCAATAATACAATCGAAAAACAAATACGAGATGGTGATTAGACCTATGATGAAGTTAAACAACTCGTTCCACCTAAAACGCAAAAAGACTTAGTGCTCCAATCAGGAAAGGAAGATGGCTAAATTTGCATCTTTTCGTTCTATAGCATTAATTGCTAAAATTGCGTTGTTGATGTGTTGAGCTGTAAAATAAATCTCGTCGGTCCAATAAAGAAAAATGGTTTTACTTAACTTAAGGTTCAGAGTCTTAAAAAACCTTTTGGGAAAAGCAAGTAGTTTTTAATTTATTGATTACTTGATTTGAAGCGCATTTTGGCAAAGCTGATTAGTGACACTTCACAAAAAATTGCTATTTCGTACTTTTCAAGTTTTTGAGTAAATTTTTTTTTTCTTTTAAAATGTGAGAATTATTAAATCTAATTCTGTCCGCAATTTAAACCACAGCTGTGCTAACGCTGATGATCCAGATTGTGAGGTGAACGTTACCCGTAATTACCTACCTTCCTATGGATCTTTCCGCTTTCGTTCGTTTGTCTGGAGTCATGACGAAAACGATCCGATTTACGTACACTGCAACGTCAAAATATGTGACAACTACAAAAACAATTGCAGCCTGGTCAGTCATCTTTAACTATTATTAAATTATTATTGAAGCCTTGTGACAGCAATAACTTTTCTACGTCAATAATCTCGATCGACATTAAAACGTTTCAAACTTATCCATTAAAAACCATAATTGTGTTGTATACGTCTTTTATGAATGAAATAGTTTCATTCTAATGAAATTTAATAATTGGCAACTGTCTTAAATTGTACATACAGTAAGTGGTTTCCAAACTGTGGTACGCGTACCACCAGTGGTACGCGAGAGTCTTTCAGGTGGTACGCGAGCAATTTCAGCCCTAGTAAGATCTATGCTTCAGCTTAATTATAAATTTGCGAAGACATTCAAGTTTTAAAACTTTTATATTTCTTACTTCGAAAAGTTTGAGACCGAGTAACTTGCAATATTGCGTTTTAGATACGTTTACGTTGAGGTTCGCTCGTGTATGATGCAACACCTCTTTTGTTCAACATTATAGCCAAATATTAGTTGCATTAAAACATGTGTGAAATAAGTCAAAAATGAAGCACGTTTCATACTTTCAGTTGAAAAGACTAGTTGGTGGAGAAAAAAACAACTACATCCATCGCATTAAAACTATTTGCGGTGTTTTGCTGATTTTTGGCTTTTTATGTCTTCCTGGAATAATGTTCGTTTAACTTTGATACAGATACAAGCTATTTTTTTTATGCTTTTATTATACAATTTATACTGATGCATATTTTTTAATTTGAGATATTTTAGTCAAATGTAGCTTACGTAGTACACGAACACTCTACAAAAGCTCAAAATGATACGCGTGTAAAAAAGTTTGGTAATCAATTTCATTGCAAATCCACTGCTACGTACAATAAATTAATTATGAATAATTATTGTAGACGAGTGTCAATAAAGCTCTTGTAACTTATTGGTTTTCTGAGTAAACAATGCTTTGAATCATTGCTTAACATATTCTAGCAAAATTATCACATTTTTTCTAGGTTATTCTACAAAGCTTTAGTTTTCATGTCATAAAAAGCATCTGCAGTTAACGACTTGTCATCAAGGCGCTTCAGCTTTTATAAAAAGAGTGAGCGCGGGTTTTGAGAAAAATTGTTGTGGCTACTGGCTACTTAATGACTTTCTGTAGTCGTTCGGTTCATTGCTGCTTCCTGCAAGGTAGCAGATCAAAGGCGCTTTACAGTATAAATTTGGTTCAACAATATGAAAAAAATAGCACACTTGAAAGCAAAGTAAAGTTTTGAGCAGAATGCACTATGCTGACAAAAGAGGGATTATCTTTGAAATATTTCAAATGCACAACCACTAATTTCTGATTAACCAAAATAGGTTTTATACGTCATATTGTTGAGATGGTGAAGTTTTATAAACAGCTTGCTGATTCTTCATCGCCAAAATGTCAATTTTACATTGAAATTGCAAACAAACTACAAATGAAATTTAAAATGTACCGTAAAATATTTTTATTTTCATTAGCACTTTAGCACTTTGGCCGTAGAAATCTTAAACAGATAAAGACATATAGCTGAAATTTTTAAATGTAACCATTGCTTTTCTTATAAATTGACTAATAATTTCATTCACTTGAAAATCACGATCAAACAAGTTTAAACCAATGTTTTCGACCTTGTAAGGATGATTGTGATAATGACGGCGACGTTGGTAGTGACGGTGATGGCAAACGTGACGTCAGCACTGATGACATAGTTCCGGATCACTTGTTCAGCTACGGACCAATTTATGCTCGTTCGAACCGACCGAGTTGTTCAAGAGTAAGTCAGTAATAGAAAAAAAAAGTTCATTTCATTTTTCTGCGATGATTTCTTATAATTCAAGAAAAAGATTTTGTTGTAAAAGCTTTTGATTCATGCGATGTAAAAAAAACGATGTTTTACTACCCAAGCTACCTTATCACGAAGGTTAACTTTATTAATGCACTGCAAATGAGTATGAACCCTGCGCAAACCACTACGACAAAGAGAACCCTTTTGTTAGGTTAAGTAGGCTGAGCCACTGCCCCAGATAGACTGCTTAACCTCAATTAAAAATAAGCGAAAAGCGTTTTTGCAAGGACACAGCAGTAAATGATATGGAGCCGTATTATAAAACGTTTCGTAAAAGTTACGACAGCGTAAGTTTTTTTGTTTTAAAAAGCTTACGACCCCGTAATCCATGCAATGTGCTGTTTAATGACTCCCCAGCTTGGAAATTTGTTGTTGTTGTGGTTATAGTGTAGTGCATATTTATTCTTCTGCTACCGATGTGCGTCAAACGCTATAAACCATAGGACAATCCGCACACTTTTCATTGCAATGACAACTATGTGCTTAAAGGAATATGCACCACAGTTAGCTTTTGTTTTGCTATCTACAACAAAGACAACCACACATAAATGCTCAAGTCCTAATTTGAGGTAATGCACCCTGATTCATTCTCAGCGACATCATCATCGAACGCAAATGATACATATTTTGGAAAGCACCATTTGACACTTACTGTAAAATTCCATTCTTCATGTCTTCGTTTGCTCGTATGAACCAGGCACGCTGCTCCTGTCTAATCACACCAACGCAGAGCACTTTTCGGGTTCTGTATGCAAGTCTTTCGTCAGAATGGGCCACCACAACAGGTAACTGCTTAGCTTAACCATTGGGAAATAAGCGTAAAGTGTCTTTCCCAAGGACACAACGAAGCAATTGGACTTTGACTTAAACAACTCCAGTTTTTGACTAGATTAAAAAAAGAAATACTAGTGAAATAACATTTTGTTTCGAAATGACGTCAAAACTTGACATAAATTTTATAATTAATTATATATTTAAATTTTTTATTCATTGCCTCAAAGACTGGTTGCTACTGGTTAATACTGAGAGACAGCGAGAAAGTCATTGACTTATTTGGTATACGAGTCAAGCTGCCAGTTTTTATCACGTCCCTAACACACTGTGGTCGCTTCACGAAGTCTCGTGTAACACTGAACGTCAAGTTGCTGGAAAGCTATCGAAAATCATTTTTTGTAGTCTTTGGTTTGACCCGACCGGGAACCCAACACGAGTCTATCGTTTTGGTTTTGTATATTTTTTCACTCGATTACTGATAGGTAAGTTTAAAAGTTAATGCTAATAGTTGATTATAACACACCTGCGTTGCGAACGAGCATCCCACATCTGCGACTTCATCACTTAGTGACAGAATTGCTCAGCGCACAAAATTCATGAACTATATTTTTGACAGGACAATGGAGGATGCTCAGATACTTGCATGATGTTTGATGATGACGTCATTGTTTGCGTATGTCCTCCTGGAAAATCGCTCATGCGTGATGGAAAAACTTGTCTTGGTAGATATCTGATACGTAGCGTGATCACATTTAACTTTTTTTTGAACAAAATTCTGGCACGACTATGATCACTAAATTAAAGTTCTTCAAGTTACAATATGATGAAGCATAACTCTCTTGTTTCATAAGAACGAACATAAAATCAAGAAGAAACAAAAGCCAATTTTTTTCACTTAAGTGTTCAGGTGCACTTCTAGAACTTGCCACGATAAGGAATCTAACCCTTAGGCTTGTGATTGACATTCCAGTCATCTAACGGCTGCGCTATCCTCAAATGCGGAAAAAAAACATTTACTGGATACTGAAAAGAGAGAGTCAAAGATCTTAGCGCCAAAGGCACTTTATTCGCTCAAGGAAAGTTTTTTGCTAAATACGCTGAAGAAAATTACCCCACTCTGATAAGTTATAATCGAACTGCAATATATGTGGGCAAAACTAACTATTATAAGAATTGTACAAAATAACATTGTGGTCGAGTTATTTTCTGTTTATCTATTCATGCGTATACTTTCTACGTCTGTCTAATCACATCAATGCAGAACACATTTATTTGGTAGTGTTTGTAAACATTTTGACAAAATGGACATCCACAACTCAGATATAAGCATAAAGCCCCTTGGGAAATAAGCGTTAGTGCCTTTAACGTTGCAAGGACTCAACAACTCACAGCTATTTTGGGAATCATACCAATAATAATAATCTTCCCATTAACTATTAACTACACTTCCCATTAACTACACTTAAACATTTGAGCTTTGTTGTATCAATTTTGCTGTTAAGTTTCGTTGGAAAATACGCTATAGTACTTTACCTCGTTTCACGCGACGGGGTAACATTTGTTTAATCAAAAGTTTCGTTTTTTCGCCGCAGTCGATTTGGAGCAGGGTTGGAAAAATTACTTGTTTTTGCTTGAATTACAATTACAATTAAAACCTAAAATTTTCAATTACAATTAGAATTATTTAAGTTCAAGTAATTGTAAATCAATTACAATTTCAATTACAATTACAATCAAAAGATTCTCAATAAAACATTGCGACCAGTTTACTTACATACGAAGCTTCGAGTTTTGCTTAAGTCAACACTGTGGATTTGTTTTGTGTCTCTATGTCAGACCTATTAAAGCCCAATTTTTCTCTATTCTTGTTCCTTCATCAATCTTTGTTACAATAAGTTTTGCAGTGCATAATTTCGTTTTTAAGCAATTGTCAAGTATGTTATTGGATTCATCGCTTCCAGCAACATTATGATTTTAGCTAAATCATGGTATCATACCGTGGTTATTTGTGCAAAAGAAAATGAATTTTGACACAATTAAAAATTGTAAAAAAGTTGAAATTGTGTACGTTACAACTTCAAGTTACAACTATTATTCAACTCTAATTTAACTTTTCCCGATTACATTACATATTTAGCATGATCATACAAAACAAAACCATTAGTGTCACTTTGACATGCATACAAGGGTAAACAAGCAAACAAGCACCCTAAATCTTAATATCACAAATAGCAATAAAGTGACAATCATAGGCGTAGCCAGGGGGGCCCTGGGATCCCGCCCCACCCCACCCCCACCCCGAAATCGAACTGCAATCAATAAAAAAATGCGACAAAAAAGTCTTTTTTCTTCATTTTCAGTTTCTTTTAGCATTTTCGCGTACAACAGTGCACGGGTACAACAGTAATTAGCAATAATATTGACAACCAGGATGCCCGGACCTCATCAATTTGATTTTGCCAACCAATCGAAACGTATAACCCGGGTGAAATTAAAGGGTTTTGTCCTGAAACTTGCTACCTCAGGCCCTCATCTAACATTTTTGTGAACGTAATGCAATAACCAGAGCCGGATTTATCACATGGCACAGTACCAAGGCCCCGCGCTCAGATGGTAAGACTTTTTTTGATCTTTACCTACAGTACATTTGGCACGAAAATGTTGAGAAAATACCCAAAGTACTAGGAGCTTCTTGCAATGTGAATCCGGCCCGGAAATAACATGTTTAGTAAGCGTAGCCATCTAATGCATCATTTTTCAATAACAATTAATCTCCACTTGCCAGTTGTTACGCACAAAATACTTATAAAAAATTAGTTAGGGAAAATGTTTATTGAACAAAATATTGAGTTTGAATTGAAGGGTCCTAGGCCCCCTGGCCGTACATGTACTCGTATAACTGGTTAATTTCATAATAAACAAAAATCTGTCAAGAAAATCTTCGAGTGAATTATTATTTACTGCTAAAATATTGCAGGAGGCAATGTTCCCTACTTCGCCCTATCGAAGCCAACAAATAAATCACTTACAATTAAAATTCAACATCACATTGCAAGATTTTTAATGTGTTTGAACTTAAATTGCGAGTAAAAGAAAGATTGAACAATTTAATGTTTTCGATTGGCTTTCAGATGTTAAAAATCTAGTTCTTTCAAATGGCCCTAAACACATGCAAAAGATAATCGAAAGGCATTAAAATAGCTTTCTATTTCAAAAAATTACAAAAAAATCGCCCAGCGGCTGGGGGCTTCGCCCCCAAGCCACTAAAGCCTCCGTTGGCTGGGGACTCCGCCCCAAACCCCCGTCTGTGATACGTTTGAGTTAAAATTAGCCTACCCAACACTTCTCTTAAGTTAGACAATTGTACTTTTCAATTATTGGTTTTCCTCTACCTTCAGTAAAATTCTGGTTAATTGCCAGCAACAGGCCACGGCTTTAGATCTTATATTCTACGAAATCTTTCCCCCACAAAAAGTTCCTCATTTCTATGACGTCATTGCCTATGATTGTGGTTTGGGCTCCCCTAATCAAAAATCCTGGCTACGCCTATAGTTATAATGGTTAGTTACCACCGGTTACAGTCTCATCTGACTTCATGGGTCAATTCTATGTTGGGCTATTTTTTGGCTTAAGAGTTAGTGCTAGTTATGATTACAGTAGGTGCTTAGTTTAGGTTATAAATGTGATTAACCCTATCACTGAAACTAACTCTAACTATCCCTAACCTACTTTGATGTTCGGTTTGTGACGTTAGATATGATTGCAACCGGTAGGAAATTTCGATATCGATTTCCAAGCGAAGAAAAATTGTTGATATTGTTCAAACACATTTTTTTATCATCTATGTTGGTGAATAATAGAGTAATTGTAATTAAAAATAGGCAGAAAAATTTTCAATTACAATTATCGACTTGTAAAAATTCTCAATTACAATTACAGCAAAATCGTGTAATTAATTACAATTTTGTCAGTTACAAATATAATTTTTCCAAGTCTGCTGGGGGCACATGACAGAAATTTCCTCGTTCGCTTTAATAACGAGTTTTTTTTAAGAGGCGCTAACGAACGAAATACTCGCTAAACGTAAGAGGTCATTTTTGCACGTGTATGTAAAGCCTTGCGAAATCCGTTACGTCATTCTTTCTCGCTAAATTTCTTCGAGCGATTGCGGAAAGCAGTTCGAGTAAAAAAACTTCACATTTTCCTCGCCAACTTAAAGAGGATCTTGAAGCACTCTTTAAGCGTGCGAGAAATCTTTTTGGTTTACAAATTTAATGGCGAAATGTTGAAAACTTCTAACTCATGCAAATTTTTGCTGAAAATTAATTCAAATCGTCGCCATGTTTGCTATTAGGCTGCTAAAAAAAAGTGAATTGCATTGAGATGACCATTTGCTGTTTCGATTGATAAAAAAATGCCAAGTAGTACAAGTTGACAAAAATAGTTACACACTCCTTTTATAAGAACGATTTTCTAAAACACGAGGCTCATTTTTGCTCAAAATTTTAGAACAAATTAAAAACACTGCCAGCCTCGGCAGCAAAATAAACCAAAACCAATTAAAAAAATTAAACTAATCAAAGAAACTAAAATTTGCGCTGAATTAAAGCGATAAAATTTCAGTGATTTTCTAGTATTTGCAAGCAAACTTGCAACTATTCAAAATTATAAAGCTACGTTGCTCTGCGCAAGCAATTGAAAATTTTTTTGGCAGTTGTTCAAGTTGAAAAAAGCTTGCTTTTTCGCTTTTGCAATTTTACGATGCTGCAAAAGCAAGAAAAAAGCCTTCACTTAAGTCTTGAGCGACAGAGCTATAGGAATTAAACCGTGTTTCAAACATGCCCGCTGAAATTGACATCGATGCTCTCAAAAGTTTTACAAAATCAAGAACTAACGAGACTAAATATTGGCAAAAAATTAAAAACAGCCAGTCTAAACTCAAGATTTGCCGGTTTTAAAAAGGAAGAGTGTACTTCGACTTGTTCACTTTTGAAAAATTTTGAAACCTTAAGACCTAAAGTTACTGTTAACATATGAGGTTACCCGCCAACAACCTCAAGGGCGCTTTACGTCGTTTAAAAAATTATAGTATGGAAAAAGTTGTTCTTATTTTACATTGATCCAAAAATATAATTAACTTCTGTCGTTCATTTACTGATTATTATCAGTTGAAGAATTTGCTTGCGTAGAATAATCACGCATAGCTTAAAGTATCTTTTTCGATAACAATGTAGTACATATAATACGCTTGACCGTATTATTTTGAAGTAGAAATGCATTTGACGTCACAATGGGGTATTTATTACGTACTAACACAGATTACAAACATCTCGCAAAGAAATTCGAGCGAACTGTTTTAACGTGTGTTGGGCGAGACGGCTCAGAAATTGCAGTTTGTCTACGAAGATTTTTTGTTGGTTAGCGCTTTTTAGCGAGCGAGAATGGCCTTTACGAGCTCGTTAGCATGTTCTGTCATGTCGCCCCTGATTCGGAGTTCAAAAACTCAGTATTGTTCTCATTGGATTAAATTTAACTCGTGATTTCTGCGTGCAATAAAACAAAAACAATATGGGTTTGTAGACTTGGAGGAGAAAGACGAAGTACGCAAGTTGGAGGATAACGAATGGATGATAATGGTGCTCTTCCTCCTAGCTTTTATATTGTTGTTGGTTACTGGAGGAATCCTGTGGAAAGCTGGTCAAGTTAAAGTTTATAAGTAAAGTCGATTGGAAGGTGGAAGTTGTAATAACGAATATTATGGGCATATAACTGTGTTCTTTATTCCGTGATTATACCACTTTTTTTCTTTACGTGTTTTGAATCTGGCGGTACTATGTGGGTTTTGCAATGATGTTATTGAAAAAAATAACATTGTTTTGTCACAAAAATCATGGTTGTGTTGCAAACCTTTGTAAACAAAAATATTTACGATACAAGATTTTGTGACTCAACAGCCAAGAATTTGACGATGTGGCGTTGGACTTTTTTTAACCAAAACTGGAAAAGCTAATAAAGAAATCCGATTGCACTTGACAGAGAAATGCATTGAGTTATTAAGCGTACTAGGCGACTTGTTTATCTTTAAAAAACAATTTTAAATGAGCAAAGAACGCACTAGTCACTGAAATAAAAAAAACATTTTTGTGAATGATAGTGCCATTTGATGTTGGATCTAATCAACCTTTTTTTTTTGAAAATAAGAAGTACGTGAGGAAATAATTACAAATTTCAGATAGTTTTTTTTTTTGTTTTCCAATATTTTGTTGCGACCCACGATCGCATTTATCCTAATCATAATCTTATAATCAAATTTATAAACTTGTTACTCAGACATTCAATTAAGCTGTGCAAGCACAGTAAATAAAAATTTACGAAAGTTTTTGTTGGGGATTCGTTTTGTGAAAAATTGGGGGATTTCATTTATAATCATCTTGCTCCCATTTATCTACTTTCTACTCGGTGTTTCTATTGTCACTCTTAAGGTAATTGATCTACTTAGGAGTCTGAACGTTTCTTGCTTAGTACAATAGTATTTGACTGTAATTTTTTTCTAAATTATGCTTGAGCGGTTGAAATTGACTTTTGTTTGTTTGATATGAGCTGACTTCCAACGTTTATTTCTCAAATTTTGTGTTTTACAAATATTAATAAACTTGTTTATGCTACTAGTCTAAGAGTTTGTTTGAAATTTGTTGCACACCGCTTACCTACTTTAGTTCAAGTTGTTTTTCTCAAATTTCTTCCGCAATTGCAAAAGCGTTACTCTGGATAATGTGGAGAGGTTGCATAGTGCAGACGATTTAGGATCAGAGATGGAAACCGGTTGGGTCAATCGGCAACGGTCGGGTCGAGATTCTTCGACCGGCCGGTCAAGCCGTTTGAAACACCGGTCAAATTCTCCTTTCTTGCAACTAAAAGACTTCTAAGCACCAACCGAAATATACATATACGAGTATATTTTATTGTAAATAAAAGTTTCAATATGAAAAACAGTGTTAACAAACCACACGGTTTAAAAACACTTGTTGAATGGTTTCAAGCTGTGACTAATATGCTGAGACCATTAAGACATGCACATTCAGGAGCGTATTTGGGGGGAGGGCATTGTGCCATGACCCTCTTTTGGGTCACGGCACAAAGCAAAATATACGTTAAAAGCGCGTAATCAGATTGTAATTAAGAATGCATGTGGAAGAGGTCTTATTTTTTTATATCTAACTAGCCATGCCTTGTCTTGAAGCAGCAGGCAGCAGTTCTGCAAATTGCTGGGGCACAGTATATTTCGAATGTTTTCTAGCTATGTCATAGCAGTTTAGTGTTTGCTGCTAGGCAAATTGCAAACAATCTATCACCAATAGCTAAAAAATGTTAACCGTTTTTCCTGGTCCTACGCATAATATCATTAGAAAGAAGACAAATAATTTAGCAGGAGCCCTCCAGTTCTTTTATGCTTATTTTGTACACGTTTTGTGCAGCTCAAAAGAGGTCTTTCCAACCGAAATTTAACCTGAAATGTCTTAAAATCAAGTAATTTTTTAATTTTAGTGTTTATAGGATAATCGAAAAAAAAAACATCAAGCAGTATTCTAGATCATTTGTATTTTAGATAACTAATTATTGCATAAATTTTACTAAAATATAAAGTTTTGAAAACATGCGTAAATTGCGTATATTGGTTGGTATTTCAAAACAGCAATACTACAAAAAGATTAATAGGTATCCAAAAAAGAATTTTTAAGTTTTTTGAGAAATACATTCAAGGAAAATCTTTTGATTTCATCTGGCAATTCATTCCAAACTTTCACATCTGCATACTTTATGGAATTTTGAAGCTTGTTTATTTTTGTACTGGGTATATAGTAGGTGTCGGATGAGCTATTTTTAGCGTTAAGTTTGTAGATGTTGGAGTCCAATGTAAAGCATTGACTAAGGATATATGTCACTTTGTTTGATCGATATTTGAACATACATGCAGCCATTTCAAAAGTAAACAAGTTGTCTAAAGTCAATAAACCATACTTTTTAAACAGAAGAACTTTTTTGCGTGGATTTGATTTAGTTAAAGTTTTGATGATTTTGCTTTTTAATTGATGATGATAAAGTCAGTTGACTTTGAAACCTATAATTGCTTAAGTCATGAGGGGGTCTGCTTCATCTGCATCACTCAGCGATGAAAACCATTGCCCATTTTTGACGAGACAGCATAAAAGGGAATTCAGTAAAGGAGAAATACAAGCCGTGTAACTACATTTTATTCACCACGTTGCCTTGGGACTTTTGGTCTTCGAGTCAAGCTGCCACCTCCCAATCAAAAATGTCACACATGGTCCACATATTTTTTATTTGCAGAAAAAGCATGGCTCACACTCGGATATCACACTTAAGCCACACACGCGCCGCTCATATATTTGTGGTAACATGTGCAATTAGGCTCCGAAATGTTACTGGTCCGTGGGTCTATCAGATATGGTCCACTTCTCAAACTACATTTAATTATACAAGGGCTATCTACAATAATTACATACTTGATTGTACCTCCTGAGTCCGCTTTAACACCACACATAAATCAAGCGTGATGGCGTTTCGCTCACATGCATGATGGGTTGCAATCGCACTCTATTGTGCAATTGCAGAAAACCACAAATACCGATATACCACCACAGGTTTGTTAACAATTATCATTATAATGAACATTAGTGATGGAGTTCTCGAGACACATTTTTGAAAGTCTCGTCTCGGTCTTGCCTTGGACTTGAACTTCAAGTCTTGATCTCGAGTCTTGGTCTCGAAAAGTCATGGTCTCGAAATGTAAGAAGTCTCGAGACTCAAAATCTTGATTAGGCGTAGGAGTAAAATTTTAATTATTTAATGCAAGCAACGCAAACAAAGATTTGATTGACTTTCTAGGTCTTAGCACCTTTTTGATTGCTTTCCAACAATCTCCTTTATTTATTCATTTCGGTCAATTTTTACTTATTTCCGTCAATGCTTTTAAACTGAGATCGAGAGAAACAAAGTTTTGCAATAAAATCTCAATTTTTGATAATTGGCTAATCAGTGGGAGATGCTTGAGGTTCGAAAAACTCAGGTAGAGCCGTGGGAGAAAACTGCTCGACCTGTTATTTATTATTATCTTTGTTATTTACTTATGAAAGGTGTGATGTAGAACAGTCTGGAGGGGAAGAAGCCGCTTAAGCGGTATGGTTTGATGTTTATCTTCGTTGAAGGTGCTAATTGCCGCTGTCTACATTTTTGCTTTCTGGTAGTAAATGCTCTAAACCTTTTTTTGTTCTTCCTTTCACGTGGACCAAGATTAAGGTGGTAGCATGGCAGTGCGATGAGCTTTGGTCAAGAAAGGTAAATCAGGACAGCTCAGACCTCAAAGTGATTGTTTTCAGTCTCATTCTGTTGAACAGATCTTTCGTAGTATGATACAGTTAAGATTGCAGTCTCAGAATGATGAACTTAAGTCTACTTTACCACTGCTTTTTAGTAAATATCAAGCATTAGGAGTAACAATTAGATCCAGTGAAGATTAAATTAGCATAAGGTATAAACATGGGCCACCGAATGGGGAAGAAGCGTGACCCCTAAAGATTTTTCGGGCGGTATCGGAATGAAGTCTTGATAAGAAATAATACCGTAACTCAGGTATTTGTTATACATTACGGTGTTTGCCGTGTACTAGGATCACTACGTTACTGAATCATTCATCTTGATGTCTTGTTTATGAAAACACAATCGCACATTCCACCACAGCCTTCTTGTCATTAAAATAATTATCTGAACGCAACTGCTTTAGCAAGCCCGCTTTATTTTAAATTTAAACGACCGGTCAGCGTTAGTAGATAAATACACCGGCATCGGGGCGTGAGGTTTGCGTTTCGATTCTTGGTCCGGTCAAAATCGGACGCAGTGTCGCTAACGTCTCGCCCCGCTGCGATGTTTTTTTGGTGCAGTGTTGCTCAATGCCCGTGCACTAAGTCGCAAGTTTAGGAAAGCTTTTGTTTTAATTTGATTTAGCAACTCGCTTCAAAATCGAATTCTTCTTGATTGGTCCACGAGCAATTTGGTAATGAAACTTAAGCAAATTTAAGATGCATTTTATATGAATCGAATGATGGCATCGAACTGCGATTTCTCTACTTTAAAGACGGGCGCTTGACAGTTGAGCTGCGCCATCATCTATTCATGTGCTTGTGAATAACCCGTGGCCCAAGTTTGTTTTTTGGTTTATGGTCGTTCTACTGTATTGCTATTGGCCGTTTGTTTAAGGAAAAACCATGAAAAGGGTTGTCAATAGTCAATACGAATAAGTTATGCTTCTAAAATCTCGGTCCTCGAAGTCTCGTCTCGGTCTCGAACAAACTCACCGAGTCTCGATCTCGGTCTCGAAAATTTTTTCAAGTCTTGGTCTCGGGTGTTGGTCTCGAATTTTTTCCAAGTCTTGGTCTTGGTCTCGGTCTCAACCATCAGGGTCTTGACTACATCACTAATGAACATGCTCATTGCTCAGTCCGTGGAATGGAAGTAACAAGTAGAAAGAACTGAAGGAAAGTGATATTCGAGTAAGAAAGGGTGAAGTTAAAAAAATTTTTGTATCGAATAATTTGCCACCAGTAAAAGGTGGTTATTGGGCCAAAACGAAGCTTTTTGATGGATTCACCTAGTTGACTCTTACTGTAGTCTACATAATGTAGCAACTTAGATAAAGGTCACGCAAGGGTCAAATTCAGCAAATATACTGTCCAATAAAAATTACTTATCGTGGAAAGATGATTTGGGGCTCAAAAAATCTAAGTTAAATTGTTTATATCCCTTAAGTTTTGTCGAAACTCATGTAAACAAAAAACAATTTTCTATGCATTCTGAAAAACTGTTAGATATAACAGTTGGAAGGGATCTATGAACATAGACTGTTGAAGCTTGTGAGCAGGGTGTCGAACCGTTTCAAATAACGGTTCGGGTTCAGGTTTAGTTCCTGCTCAAAATATTTTAGCGGTTCAGGTTTGGTTCGGGTTCACTTGAGCACCATTTTCGAGGTTCAGGTTTGGTTCAGGTTCACTCAAGTAAAATATTGCTGGTTCAGGTTCGGTTCGGGTTCATTGACTTAAAATTTAACTGTTGTTAGTCGTTTCGTCCAGAAAAAAAAAAGGAAAAATTGCAGATCCTGTTGGTGATCACCACTGCTCTTATTGTGCGTGTATCAGCGCCAGCGGCATCCGGATTTGGAAAATTATATTCTTACTTTTGTTAAGGGTTCAGGTTCGGTTTGGGTTCACTTGAGCACAATTTTGAGGGTTCAGGTATGGTTCAGGTTCACTGAAGTACAATTTTGCTGGTTCAGGTTCGGTTTGGGTTCACCAAAATGAAACGGTTTATTCGGGTTTACGGTTCGGGTTCAGGTTCGGTTCGACACCCAGCTTGTGAGCCCAAAATCATCTTTCTACGATGAGGAGTTTTTACTTTATGATATATTTCATGAATTTAGCCCTTACATGTCCTTTACTCTTGAGATACTAGCAAGATGTACGAGGCAACCAGCTGAAAGCATCATGA
Source organism: Trididemnum nubilum (assembly GCA_963965965.1). Taxonomy (NCBI): domain Eukaryota; kingdom Metazoa; phylum Chordata; class Ascidiacea; order Aplousobranchia; family Didemnidae; genus Trididemnum; species Trididemnum nubilum. The sequence continues at coordinate 9,582,763 of OZ014469.1, forward strand.
AACTTCACTTAGGGCCTAATGACCTGAAATACGCATAATCACTGTTTGTCAAATTTTACAGTATGAGGCCCCCGAGTTGGGCAATAAAAGATGAACTTGTTCAATGTTCAATCGTCATTATTGTCACTTTTCTTTTTCCGCTCTACTTCTTCATCGCTACTCTTTTGAGATTCTGCTTCCACATTTTTTTCTCTCTTTTTCCTACCACCATCCCAATCACTCGCACTGTGCAAAACGCACTTCACAGCTCCAGACACTTCCAAAGTGCTGCACAATGCATACGAGGTTTCTTTCAAAGTTTCTAAAAAACGAGTATTGTACAGTTGCATGGTAATACTGTATTGCCACCATAACCAGCACATTCAATCAATAAATTGTTAAGATGTTAAATAAATTGTTTAGAGTCTCATGACGGCAGGCGCTGCAGGAAAAAAGTTGATACTTTTAAGGTACAGAAAAAACTGTATGCTTAGTTTGTATTCAGAGCTTCATGTTTATTGTTTATTTTGTTTCGAAAAGTTTTATGGGCAATACGCTTATTGCTTTTGGATGACACGACAATAGATAACAGATAATAACGTACGGGAAGGCCGACTCTCAGGTAGATCAAACATATTGTTATGGATATAAACTAAGTACCAAACACAACGGATAAGAACTAAACATGCAGTTTTTTTGCAGGTTTAAATTTTATATGTATAATTTAAACATTAAGTATATAATTGGCGCCCCATATGTAGCAACTACTAAAAAAATTACACACTACAAGCCTGCTACAATAGTGCCGTAAAGATCACTACAGATCATATCATAACTTACTCTGCAACAATTCGTAAATTTCGTGGGCTTTGAAAAAAGTTTGGTTGCTTTCCTCTTCGTTGCAAGTCCACTCAATGAAAGCTGCATTGCCAAATTTTTGAGCATGAATAATCGAACGAAATTTAGAATCATAGCTCTCAATGACACTCCTCTTATTTTCCCTCCAAATGATGCAACAGCATTCTACAAACAAGGATGAGGTATGCACATTATCCTACATTTGGATGTTAAAATTGTTCGCTCTGTGCTACGATTTCAACTCATTCATTGCACACATCGTTTTCGAGGTATTCCAGTTCAAAAATGAAGATTTTCCCCTTAGTTCAGTGTTGCGATAAAAATTATCTTGTAATTGACTCAAATTTTATTTTTAGGAGCTTGTAATTAGTAGCAATGACCTATTCATTATTTTATTCTGGCATTAGCGATGACATAAAACATTTTAGATAGTACGCAAATATAAATAGCAACGTTTTGAAAGTTAGTTTTTTACTGTGGTAACACTGAGTGACGTGTAAGGAGAAACACTCTTTAAGTTTAAACAATATCTAGAAAACCGTAGATGCAAAAATCTCAAGTTTTAGGTGCTTACTTTTTCCAAATATTTAGACAGAAAATAACAACAAAAATGGTCAAATCTTCCTTCCTCTTTAAGGTCATTGCTGTGTAAATCATTCTAGTAAATCCGCTTGCTTTGCTAATGCTAATAAAGAGCAATTCGAACATAATGCATGCTTTCTTACCAGCACGAAGCAACTTAACAACTGTGAAAGATTATTGCTTTTAATCATATTTACATCTCACCGTTACTTTAGTTATAATCATGCTTTCGCCCAACTCCTCCACGGTAGATGCTCTTTGCAAGGGCTGTAGTGTTAAAGAAATTGCTCTGCTTCGCTCATGGCTAAGAAGTGCCTTAATATCTGATGGATCATCTCGGATCTTTTTGAATTCGGTTCTGACTGTTTCACTAAGTGCAAGCAACGTTTCACTGCTGCATCCACGATCATCTGTTGCCATTCTACGACATAAATAAATCAAATCTCTCATTATACTCGCTGTGATACCCGAAGCGTGCAAAGAGTTGGCGGAACCCATCTCCGCGTCATTGCGCCCGGGCAACAAAGCTCTTTTCGAAGATATGTCGTAGCGGTGGCGAGAGTTGGTAACACTGTGTCCGATTTGACCGACCCGAGATTTGAACCTCAGACATGTTAGTGTTAAGGGAATGTTCTAATGTTGGCAACCGATGCATCAGTTAACAATGTGCATCACTAGTATAGTGCGTATTTTCTTGCTTTACTGGTTATGATCAACTCAACATGCACTGAAGAAATACTCAGCTTCTCAGACAACAAACAAATATCATAAATAAGAAGCATCTGAAACAACCATGAGATACCCCACATTATTTAAGCTATTTAAAATAACTCGTCATTGCGCTCCACTTACAATGCCAAGTATTACAGTAAAACAATCTTGTAAAACTGAAAATACATGTCAGTACTACGCACTACGCAGTTCAATACAAATACAAGGGACGTTACGCAGTTTGGTGACTTTTCAAATAGGCTAAATTTTACTTACAATGCTGCATACTACCTATATTAGTTCAAGTGGACACAAAAGGTAAGGAAGCTGCTTCCTCTAATGACCAAGTAAGACTTTTAGAGGTATAGCCTATCCCAATACCCTATTCGTAATATTGCAAAATTAAACACACTGACAAGCTCAAAGAGAAACAATACAAAAAAGGCGTTACAGTTGTTTATGTATGTTTTTTGGTCATAGCTTACTTTGGAAAGAGGTTCCAGAAAAAAGCTAAACCCCCAGCCACCCCTGGATCAGCCTCTGATTACTTCATGTTTCTAGTCTGATGAAATTAATGGATTTTTTTTGACAGGCCAGATAGCCAAACGGTAACATGTTCAACTCTGAAGCGGAAGGTTTGGGGCTCAAATCGGACGCAGAGTTGCCAGTTCACCACTGTCACAACTTTTCTTCAAAAAGAGCTTTGCTGCTCTGGAGCAATGTCGTAACGATGGGCCTAGCAAACTTATATTACACGCTTTGGCGTAATACTGCGAGTCAGAGATGGAAACCGGTAGGGTCGACCAGCACAGGTCGGGTCGACCGGCGGTCGTGTTACCGGTCGGGTCGAGTTTTTTCGACCGGCCGGTCAAGCCGGTTGAAAAACTGGTCGAATTCTCCTTTCTGGCAACTAAAAGACGTCTAAGCATCAATCAAAATATACTTATATATTTCATCATAAATAAAACTTTTTATAAAAAATCAGTATTTAACAGACCACATCTTTCGAAAATACTTGTAGAATGGTTTCAAACTGTGACTAATATGCTGTGACCATTAAGACATGCACTCCAGGGACGTATTTAGGGTGGGAGTATTGTGCCATGCCTCCCAACTTTGGGCCACGGCACAAAGCAAAAAAGTGCAAAATATACGTTAAAATCGCGCAATCAGATTCTAATAAAGCATGCATGTGGAAGAGGCTTGCGCAACCTGGCATTTTGGCATCATTTTAATCAGCTTATGGGTAGAAGTGGCACAGATTTCAGATTTTTTACTACATGCTAAATTCTTGTCGCTTTGAAAAGCTTGTTTCGACTTGCTGTAAATTTACCGCACTCTACACTGGGCAAGTAAGACATAGCTCTTATTTTTTTATATCTAACAAACCATCGCTTGTTCTGAAGTTGCAGCATTTCTACACACTGCTGGGGCATATTATATTTCAAATGTTTTCTAGCCAATGTCACAACAGTTTAGTGTTTTCAATGAAAATAACGGACGCGTTGCGTTCATCGGGATAGTTATTCATAACCACTTCGTACTACCGATGAGTTTATTCATTGGTTTGACGTTTCGCTTCCCAAACCGGGAAGCTTCTTCAGAACAATTTTCGGCAGTGCTGCCTTTGCAGTTACCAAAAGATAAATGAGAAAAAAATAACAGCTGAATATAGGTAACAGTAAAAACATACTAACATCACCATTCTTTTACTACTATACCCAAAAACATTAAAATATTGGAGCGATAACTTTATATAATATTGAAAATTATGTCACTAACAGCGTGAAAAAAAGGAATATTGAAAAATTATGTCACAACAGCGTGAAAAAAGGAATACTGAAAATTTATGTCACTAACAGCGTGAAAAAGTTAATAATATTCGCAACAACTAGCTGCTTCACTAGCAGTTTGAGAAAGTACGAAAATTGTTCCGTCCGTATATAAATCTCTGTGGAGCTAAAAAGCTTTTCCAGTACATAATGTTTTGCAATAGATCCTTTTCATACTTTCTCAAACTGTTAGTGAAACAGTCTATAGTTGTTATGAATAATTATTAATTTTTTTTATGCTGTTAGTGACATAATTTTTCAATATTCCTTTTTTCAAGCTGTAAGTGACATAATTTTCAATATCATATAATGTTACTGCTTCATCATTTTAACGTTTTTGGACGCAATAGTACAAGTATTGTGATGTTCGTACGTTTTTACTGCTACCTATCATTTGCTGTTATTTTTTTTTCTCATTTATGTTTTTGTAACTGCAAAGGTAGCACTGCCAAAAAAAAGTTTAGTGTTTGCTGCTCGGCAAATTGTAAATAATCTGTCACTAATAGCTAAAAAATTGTGACTTTATTTTTTGGCCTTTTGCAAAGTATTATTAGAAAGAACGTCTAATAATTAAAATTTAGCTTGTGCCCTCCAGGGCTTTTTATGCTTATTTTGTACACGTTTAGCGCTGCTCAAAACAGGTCATTCAAACCGAAAATTAACTAAAAAAGGTCTTAAAATTGAGTCATTTTTGCAAAAAACCGCAAAAGTTTTTTTGCCTTATTTTCTGAGACCCCCGTCCAAAGTCACAAATTTTAACACCTCACCTATGCTCGGCCCTTTTGAAAATTTTTCATTAGATACATTGAACAGTGGACAAAAATCTTCTGTAAAGAAAAGCGGTTGACCGGGCCGGTGAGAAACCAATCGACCGGCTGGTCAACCGGCGATGATTTTGAAATTTACCGGTCGGGTCGGGTCGAAAAAATCTTGACCGGTTCCATCTCTGCTGCGAGTATAATGAAAATTTAACTTTTTTGAATATTTGTCAAATACCGATGTACAAAGCGGTACACTAAGGAGCATATATCATACCATCATGTTGCTGTCGACTATCACTAATACTAGCAAATTTTCAGCATCACTGTTTTCATAAAGTGCAAAAAACGGGATATGGACTGGGGTGGGGGTCTATTGAATTACTGAAACGGAACAATACACGTTGCACATTTTTGGGATGTAATATGCACCAATCATCTTCTTCGGATTTCATGGTCTTAAAAGGTTTTTCCATTAAATGTGTCAATGGCATTTAATTTTGTCATTTTATGTTGTAAGTCCACCGTTTAAATTCAGAAAGCGCTCCATACGAGTCTGTTCTAAGTGAAGATGCTGGTGGTGGTGGTGCCCATGCTGCTGGTCTTTTCAAAGGTTCGAGTGATGGTGTTTTACTACAACCAGCTTCATCGTCAGTAGATGCTAATCCACCTTGACAGCCGATTAGTGGTCGAGTGGATAGAGCGTCTGCTACTGAAACGGTAGACTTGGGTTCAATTCCCGGTCGGGTCAAACCAAGGACTATAAAAATCGGTGTTCACAGCTTCCCTGCTTGACGTTCAGCAATTTAAAGGGACAGTGTGAAGCCTCCACCGTGTGTGGTAGACATGTGGGCAGGTGGCAGCTTGACTTGAAGCCCGAACGGTCCCTTCGCTGTCTCCTGGTCAAGGCAACTTGGTGAATAAAATGTAATTACAATTACAATAGCCTTTTTTGGCACATCTGTCGTAATTATCTATCAAAACAATACATTTTTCTAATTTTGCTATGTAACTTGTGTTTGAAGCTATACCGAATGTGAGTTTTATTGCAAGCAGCATAAACATTTTGAGAGATACAAAACATCCTTCTTCGCCAGCTAAGGATTTACTGTAGGCCTATGCTAATCAAGGTGGTTTGATTAAATTTCACAGCTAAGTAGCCAACAGCAAATCAAAACGCTTGTTGTTATTACACAGCAACTTCAGAAATAATGAGTTAGAGTTTTTCTTTAACTCTTAAACGGCGTTCCCAGCAATATTTGGTTACGCTCAACGAAGCACAAACTTTGAAAAAAAGCTCTTATTTTTAAACGGCCTGTGTTCAAATTTTCGATCGCACTTATAAAAGAAATTAACAAAACGTAACGCGACACAACAATAAAACAATAAAAGGATGTGCATGATCAATTATGGCTGTGAACGCCCCTTTAAAATATTTATTTAAATTAATTACTTCATTTTTCATTGAGATCACCACCTGATCAGATAGTTTTGGTCATTTGGTCAAGCAGAAACTGTTGGAGCTTTAGAGATTTTTGTTCGAATAACAAGTTTTTATGTTGTTTGCAAGTTGTGCAGTTGACAACACATTAACACATCCTGTATAACATGATCAATCTCTGATCACTTGGTAGCAAAAACAGATTTCTGTACAACCAGCACATTCCACGAATTGTTTTGTGTGAATTAACAATTCAAAACTACTTTGCAAACAAAAATTAAACCAACAATGTTGTGCAAACTAATTGTTTTAGTCTATTGTTAAACATACTGTAAACTCAAAATTTAACAACCACCACATGAGCACATCGTTGCCACTACGATTATAATGTTTAGTGCAACATTTAGATTCCATTGGTATGAAAATCAAGCAAATATATAGCCATGCATACTTAATCTAAAAATGGCACGTTATTCTAAAGTTCAAATTGGACAAATATCTGACCTGAGTGACAAAGTACTTTGCATTTGTATGTTTTTCATCCGGGAAGTGGAATATATTGATACTGTACAATGTTAACAAATCTCCATTGCAATTCTTGTCTGGCCAAGTGCATCGAGTGTTTTGTTCCGATAGCCATGTACGAGAAACGGTCCCCTTTTTGCCTCCCACAATAAATTTTATCATTACAAACTTTTTTAACTCTTTACTTCTAGCATCAATTTTCTCTATGTATTAAATACCCAAGAGCATATACCTGTCGTTGAAAGCACTGTTGTTGAAAATGAAAGTACAGAACTGAAAGCTGCAACCATGCCTATTGCTGTAGAAGATGAATCATCTGATTTTCAGGGTAAATCTCTTTTGTCAAATGAAAGAGACTTGTCATTATTAGATTTCATCAAGGCTTGGTCAATTTTGGAGCCAAATGTGCCTCATGCTGTTGTTACTAGATTACTACAATGTTTGAATAACTTTCATCCACAATTGCCTAAAACTTATCATACCTTATTTCCTCCTCCGACTCTACAGTATGAACCAATGAATGACGGCCTGTATGTTCATATACCTAATTGGATACCATCACTTCAAGATATGCTGTCATGTTTTAGTGTTACTGTTAGTTCAGATACTTCTACTTATTGTTTGGTAGTTAACATAGATGATCCTTCTCTGTTTTCATCCTCGCCAAACTATAAATTATACCCGATATTGATCACTGTACACAAAATAAAGATGCATCCCTTATGCGCTGGCATTTATTGCACCGAACCTTCTTCAAATCGAGAAATGCTTTTGACCTATGTGTTTTTGAAAAAATGTTTAGAAGATCTAAATAATCACATGACATATCCTTTGGTTTGTAATGGTCGTGAATACTGTATGAAAGAATATCCTCTTTTTGTCTGTGATGCCTCTGCAAGGACGTTGTGATATAAGAGGAGAGTACCATGATGGTTCTGTATGTATGTTAGGTACAAATGGAAAGCGTAGATCAGATTCCGATTTTGATTTGCAAATATGCAAAGAGCATCACAAAGGTTTTTCAGCTTTACATGACTTTGGTGTGTCAATGGGAACAAACTTCTTTATTGAAACATGTGCATTTGGGATGTTTAGGGATAATGAAACGATTGCTTTTATTTTGGAAAGGAACTCCCTGGTACGACAATTATGTGTAATTTGTGGTGGCCTAGAAAACAAAAGCCATAGCCTAACAATAAAAAAACAATTGACTGAAGGCTACCTTTGCCGCCTGAGTGGTCAATGTAAAGAGTTATGTCTATAAATGATTTCATTCTTACAAACCGGTATTAAAAAAAAAAACTTTCCTTTTCCAATGCACATAACCTTAATCCAAAAACACTTTTATTTCGACGCGGAGACAGCATTAAGGTGTTGTCAAATGAAGTAGGATTGTAAGACATGATGTCTCTGTGAACTATTAAATTAGTTCTGCCTATTTCACTTCAGGAATAATTTAACAAGTGGTTTAATTCTTTACTCATTGCTGATTGTGAGTACTGGTAGCTTCAAACTCCATTTTTGCAATATTTATTAGGCCTATACAAATGTTAGAACATTAATAATAATTGCTGAGCACAAACACTGAAATAGCATTCAAAGACTTTGCAACAAGACAATACTCATAGAGTCATATTGGTATTAAAACACCACAAAATATGTTTAAGACTGTTTTCAAATCTGATGATATCTGTAGGACTGTTTTACTGGTGGTCAGTGTTAACTTTTATTAGTCTTAATCAAATTTTCTTGAGCCACCACCGTACAGAAGTGCTAATGAGTACTGATTGGAGGCAGAGCCTCAGAGAGAAAATTTTTCAGGGGGTACAAAGGTCGATACCGGGCCCCCAAATCTTATTCGGCCCCCCAAGCCTTATTGGGGCCCATGGCGTTAAATCCTTTTTTGTCGGATGGGTGTAGATCTTCATTTAAAAGTGAGGGGATAACGATACTCGCATACAGTTAGGACCTACGAAAAACACAACTAGACATAAAATAGTTTTAAATCCAGCTAGGGGGTCTGGGGGGCGCTGTGAGCTCCTCCAGCGGGGTCCCGGGCGGAGCCCCGGAAGCTTCAGCACTTTATATGTTTTTCGAGGGTAAAATACAGCGTTTGGTCGACATTCCAGCACCAAACTTGCTTAAATTGACTAGCAGAAAACGTGATATACATGAAAGAAAGTATGTGAAATGGGGGATGATGACATTGACACAATATTATAAAATATAACGACTTTAATACTGCAAATCCAAATATTTTACTGATAAAAGTTTTAAGAAGTCATCTGCAATCATAGACTTCACAAACCCAAATACCTATTAAACTCATAGAGATAGAGTGAGTTACTTAATGATAGTAGTATAGTATGTCAACTTTGACTCCGCTCTCTGAGGTTGAAATGCTTTTGAATCTCTGGAAATGTGGGTCCTCGTACATTGTTATACCGTAGAAATCAATTAAGGCTTTCAAGTCAGAGAAATGCAACAAAACGTTAAGTTCGGTGCAAGTGTATGGGGCTTTTGATACATTTTCCTCTTTTTTTAATCAAATCGGCCATTATTGGATGCCCTAAAGGCTGTGTAGCAAAAACACCGACCAATTACCAGTAGTGAAGAGGCTGAATGATATTTTTGCTGTAGGCAAGTTTGATTACGGTGTTATGGTGCCATACCAAAACTTAACGCGGAAACCTGAACTCTTTCGGGCCCCTTGAGCCCGGGCCCCCCTAGGCCCGGGCCTGGGTACGATGTACCCCCTGAACCCCCCTCTCGCAGGCCCTGATTGGAGGAGTATCCATTAGCATTCGAGTTAAAATGCTTCTATTTTATTTAAATAAGCAAGTAGCAACCATTAATTAAGTCTCTACTTTCATGCCCTTAAACTGGAAAAATGAGGTGAAGAAATCCCTGTTCATAAATGCAGCACAATGCCCCAAACCGTAAAAATAATACATTTTCTAATAAGAATTATTTAAAGCATAATGTTATACTTAACCCTTTCGATTCTAATCTCTCCCGAAATGTGAAACTCTCTCTACCTTCCGGTAGGTACCAGTAACTAAATAGGCCTAAATAATATAATTCAATGAGATTCAAATGGGATTTTTTTGTTCTGTTATATTATGTTTTAGAAGAACCCATAATGTCGTTTCAAGTAAGTTAATTCCTCAGTAAGTACCGGAATTTTCCACTTATTATACCCCCCCAGTTATTATACCATGGTATAATAACCCGGATCGAATTTCCGTAGTGTGACCAGTGACCAAAAATTTGTCAAGCATCGCAATGGCAGCGTTGCCGTATGCATATCGACTGAAATTTTGGGGATAATTAGGCAAGCACGTTCTCTTTGCATCAATTTCCGGTATGTTTGGTAAAAATTTGGTAAAAAAAAATTGTGTTTGGTAAAAAATTCTTGTCAGAACCGTAGGGCAAGTACCGGTAGCCGACTGCCGTTTCCGGTTATTATACCATGGTATAATAACCTGGATCAAACTTTATTCTCAATTTCGTCATTTTATAGTTATTATACCTGGTATAATAAGTGGAAAACTCCGGTAGTACCTCGATCGTACATTAATTAACATGATATATGACCACATAATGCAAGTTAAAAGTTGCAGATGGTAACAATTTTTTATTCATTTAATAGCGAGCTACCATTTTTTAATAGCGAGAGCAGCATAGCTGCTGCAGTGATTAACAAAATTTCTCCAAAAACGAAATGCACTACTGGGACATAACTTAACATTAATACTTAACAATAGTAATACAATAATAACATGCAAAATGAAACAGATCAATGTAACATTTCTACAGCAACAAATTTGCTTCTATAAGGGACGAGAAGGCACTTCTTTATCAAAGCTGACAATTCAATTGTAACAATATCATTGGAAAGTTCAGAAACTTTGTATATGCCAATCTGAGTGGAAGAAATAGGAGAGCCAAATATCTGTTCAGTTCTGCAATATACTCTTGCATAGAGAAAAAATGTGCCACTTGACTGGACTATTGTAACAACATTACAAATTTTTAATTCATACGAAATCGTAGAATCAGCTTGTGAATCAGTTTTTAACATACAAGTAGAATTTGGCAGCTTTATTTTGTCAACTGCCAACTGAGATGAGCCGATTTCAGAGGCTGGTGTGTTTTGACTTTTTGAGAATGAACTGCTGCGGTTGGTGATAAATGAGCACATACGGTTTTAATGATATGCATATCTTGCAACTTGTTACAATGGTTTATAACCAGATCTGACACAATTTTTTAGAAGGCTAAGATAACTTTCAAACACAAATGCAGACAGCATTTCCAAAATCCAAAATTCCACTAATCGTCAACAATATGCACTACAATAACTATGCGCATTATATGAAACAAACCGTTTGCCTACAAAGAAACAAAGTCATTAACAAATTCACAAAGAAGTTTATGGCAAAATGTCAAAATATTACGATTCGCATTGGGCTGAGGTTAATACCTCATCACAATAGAAAATTTTTGAAAATGTTTGTAATGTTGTGTACATAATATCGATTTCCTTCTAAGCAAAACAATGCCTATTAACAGCAAAAACAGGCGATACTCCGATGCTTTCCAAAAAGCAAGATCTGTTAACGGCCTTAGTTTTTGGTTAAATTCCAGTGGTATAAACTTGCGCACTTCTTTCAACATTGCATTTAGTTTCAATTTTGAGCTGCTAGACATTCTTTCATGCAATTGCCTAAAATCAAAAAGCACACTTTATAAGAGCTATCTCACAATTGCAGAACTTTTTTAATGATTCGACAGTAATTCACACTCATTAATGGATCTGTGCTGAGACATAAATAATATAGGATCTATTTATCAAAGTCAGGGATTTCTAGTTCTAGAAATCCCTGATCAAACTTTAGATGAAACTATAGCAGATGACAATGAATAAATCATCCGCCAAAAATGATGACATGACCTTTCCAGTAAAGGAAAATGAATATCCAGTCCATTAATGGGCTAGGGGCAGTGGCGGATCCAGAAAATTTTGGTGGGGGGGATTTGAAGCACAAAACTTCAAAAATTCGGATGTCTTCACCAAAATTGAGAGTGATTTTTCGGCCGAAATCGGAAATTCAAACGTTTTTTTCGCCCATATTCAGGTGGTTTCCAAAAAAAAAATAGGTCTTCACCAAAATTGAGACTGATTTTTCGCCGGATTCGTTACGTTTAGGTCGGTGGGGGGGGATGCATCCCGAAATGGAGCCGAATTATTCGAAACAGAACTGATTTTTCGGCCAAAATCGTTACTTTTAGGCTGGTGGGGGGGATGCATCCCCCCCCCCTAAATCCGCCACTGGCTAGGGGATAATTTATTCTACTTTTGGCAACATGTTCAAAATTGACATGAAGCACAAAAGTGAAAATAAACGTTATTAAGTCATGGACTTCAAAGTTGGCCATAGCTTTTGAACTTAAAAAATGACTTCAAATTTTTATACACATAAATTTAAAACCAGAAGATGAATCACAAATTTAAGTTGTGTGCTGTAAAAAAATAAAAAAAAATCAGCTGTGGATTTACAACTCAACGAACTTAATAAGAACGGAGAGATGAGGGTGACTGGGAAGTGAGCTCGCGCTCTTCGAGTCTCCAGCTAATCGCGTATGTATCGAAGCAGGCGGCCTGCAGCCGTAATCGAACTCGGTTCGCAGTATTGCTTACGCAATAATCAGCGCTTAGTTCCGCTCGGCCATGCTGCTGAAACATTCGGTGGTTCAAAAAAAGCGCCCTACTTTGTTAATAAGTTTTTAAAAGTGGCAGCAAAGTGGTTAAACTAAAAATAATTTGTGAATCACATATTTTTAATAAGTAGAATGTGAATACACCTTTTTATTGGCTAATGGTCTATAAGATATTTTAAATTGTATTTGGGTTCGAAAGATTACTTCTGGCATCCTTGTTCAAAATAATTCATTAAGGCATGATTTAGAATTAGTAAATGCCATTTTTGAATGGTGTTTTAATACCAATATGACTTTATCTGTATTGTCTTGTTGCAAAGTCTTTGAATGCTATTTCAGTGTTTGTGCTCAGCAATTATTAATGTTCTAACATTTGTATAGGCCTAATAAATATTGCAAAAATGGAGTTTGAAGCTACCAGTACTCACAATCAGCAATCAGTAAAGAATTTAACCACTTGTGTTTTTAGATTAAGGTTATGTGCATTGGAAAAGGAAAGTTGTTTTTTTTAATTACCGGTATGTAAGAACGAAATCATTTATAAACATAACTCTTTACACTGACCACTCAGGTTTCCACTCAGGTGGCAAAGGTAGCCTTCAGTCAATGCTTTTTTTTGTTAGGCTATGGCTTTTGTTTTCTAGGCCACCACAAATTGTCGTACCTGGGAGTTCCTTTCCAAAACGAAAGCAATCGTTTCATTATCCCTAAACATCCTAAATGCATATGTTTCAATAAGAAGTTTGTTACTGTTAATGGATTGGTTTTAATTGCATCTGCTCCTCAATCTATAACGCGTTTAGCCAGATTCAAATTTTAATTCCAACTTCAATGCAAACGATGATAATCGAAGCGGTGAAAAACGGAGTACTGATAAACGATTAAACGGTTTCTGAAAACACAATTCTTATAAATAATTTTACCAACATGTAAGCACAAAAAATTCATACTGGAAAATGACATTTCTACTCTTGCATCGTAACAATGTGCCGATGTTATAAAGTTAATTAAAGTTAGCAATTTTGAACCCACAGAAATTTATTTACATAGTGTGCATGTACGTAACGGAACCTCCCAATATAGCATCATTTAAGACTTTCACAACAATCATCTTAAGTGTTACTGCATTAAACAATAGGATTAATCGTAAAAGTAAAACTTTGAACATTTCACTTACCAATAAGTTTTCAGATGCAGACTCAATAATTTTGTTAATTGGACCAATATTGCAGCTCGAACTTGGAACGGTAGATCAAACTGTCCGACTAACCAAAAAAAAAAGAGGGGGGAGTCAGCTAAAGCGAAGGGGATGCCAACAAGCAGGATTGCCGATCTTTGTTGAGCATTGGGGGGGGTAATTTGCAATTTTACCCCAATTTTGCCTTAGTTTCAACATTGGAGGGGATGAACCTCGACCACGATTTTGTCCACATTCTTCACCAAAAATGGAACACTTTTTTCCCGAATTCAAGTGGACACCTACGCTCAGATGCACACCAGAGTCAAATTATTAGGGGGATGCAGATGTAGACCATACTTAAACTATTGGGGGGGATACACTCAAATTATTGGAGGGATATATCCCCCCCGGGTTTCGGCACCCCTGCCAACAACCACCAAAAGTGGGCAATGGCTCCAAACTAATCTGAGCTCAAAGCTCTAAAATATGGACAACTTTGCAGTCCCAAAAAGGTTTCTAGAATACGGACAATTTTCCGTCCTAAATAACTAGAACTTGAAAATGCTTCGCTTGCTGATTCGTTTCTTCACAAAAGTGCCTCTGCACTCTACAAAAAATCTTGCAGAGTGAGTTTACTGCTGCAAGTTCTAGCTTTGAGAATTGCGAAATTTGCACCGCGGTAAATCTAAAAGGCAAATTAGTAGCACGTCACGCAAAAAGTAAACAGAGCACTGGATCAAATCAAAAAAGTACGCGCTTTATGACGCAATAACTATTCACCGAATTGGCATTACTAACATTTGTATTTCTAGACTCGGCAAGGACACAACGGTCGCAAAAAAAACTAAAATGGACTAACAGTTACCACTGGCACACCAAAGCCTTGTAAAGCTGAAAAACCTTTGTGATGCTCTTCGCATATTTCCAAATCAAAATCGGAATCTGATCTACACTTTCCATTTGTACCTAACATACATACAGAACCATTATGGTACTCTCCTCTTATATCACAACGTCCTTGCAGAGGCATCACAGACAAAAAGAGGATATTCTTTCATACAGTATTCACGACCATTACAAACCAAAGGATATGTCATGTGATTATTTAGATCTTCTAAACATTTTTTCAAAAACACATAGGTCAAAAGCATTTCTCGATTTGAAGAAGGTTCGGTGCAATAAATGCCAGCGCATAAGGGATGCATCTTTATTTTGTGTACAGTGATCAATATCGGGTATAATTTATAGTTTGGCGAGGATGAAAACAGAGGAAGACCGTCTGTGTTAACTACCAAACAATAAGGAGAAGTATCTGAACTCACAGTTACACTAAAGCATGACAGCATATCTTGAAGTCATGGTATCCAATTAGGCAGTGCTGGGTACCGAAAGTTTTTTTTTTAAGTCCGCAGTCCGCAAATCCGCAACCGAATTTCAATTTCCTTAATTCGCTACCGCAAGTCCGCAATTGGACGTTTAAAAGCTTAGTCCGCAACCGCAAGTCCGCAACGACGTTTCAAGATTCCTGAATCTTCAACCGCAAGTCCACAACTTTCTTAAAATTCTTGAAGTCCGCAACCGCAAGTCCGCAACTTCGTTATTTTTAAAGTCTGCAACCGCAAGTCCGCAACTTCGTAATATTTGAAGTCCGCAACCGCAAGTCTGCAACTTTTTATGAACCAAGTAGAAGAGTTTTGCAATCAACCACGTCCCGAAGTGATCTGCTCAGAGGTGATTAGCAAAAATAAGCCGAAAGTTGTGACTTGTGGAAAGTATAGCAAGCGTATGGTGGATACATTCCACGGAATAAAAGGAATTACTCACAATCGTTGATTTTAGTAAATGTACACAGCACAACTTGTTATTGAGCTGCTTTTTTGGATGGCAAACTTAAGAATTGCCCAGCCCCTCTTACTCTCAGGTCCAACTCAAAATAGATTTAAACGCTTGTAATTTTGGTTAAAGTTTTTAAGTGACTTCGCTAAGCGAGGTTGTAGCCCCCAGCCCACCTGGTTGCGCTACTGCTCGTATATAGTAGGTGGCTAAACTATATGGAAGCATAATGCACAACCCACCGACGAACCCTTAAAAATGCTACAATGAAGCTAGGGATTTGGACATTAAAAGCCATTGGATTACACTGAGAAGCCATCAAATAGCAAAGCACAATCCGCATTTCCGCTCGCAACAATATATTCTAAGAAAACAATTTTTTTCGATGTAGAAAAAGGCAAAAAAACATTCATATCACTAATCGTATTACTAAATTTTTAGTCCCTAGTTTCAAAAAATATTCTAGAAACGAGATAACCACATGCTACCAGCAGTGTCGTCGCCAGACCAAACGAAGTGAGGGGGCTCTAGCCGAAATTGGGGGGGGGGGCACTATAATTGGACTGAACTTTTGCACATAAAAACTGATATTTTAAAGCTACAATTTTGTATTCAGAAGTTACAGTTGTAAAAAAACTTTGTATTCATTTTTGAAAAAGATACATATAAGCCAGGCAGCGTTTATTAGCTCGTTTCGCATGCGGCCGGTACAATCGCTTGAAAAATACGTCAGCAGGAGTGAATGCAACCAGAAGCGCAACCAGGGTTTTGCTAAGAGAGAGGGGGCTTGAACCAACAGTAAATGTTTTTTGCACAAAATTTGTCTAATTTAGGTCCCGCGCTGAACAAACCGTTGCTACTCAAGCGTGTTACAGAGGGGGCTCAGCTGCTGGGTGATTTTTGCGATTTTGCGGCAAAAAAACGATTTTAACACCATTTAAATCACATTTTCCACGTTTTTAAACCATATCAATAATTACAGTAAGTTGCTAAAATTCAGCAGTCATTAAAAGACTTAAATTGTCCAGCCTCTTGAGTCCCCATATAGTCCAAAACACGTTCAAACGCTTATTCTTTTTTTGGTTGTATTTTCTAAATGACTTGGCTAAAGGGGGCTGATGACCGCTTAGCCCCTTCCCCCTGGTTGCGCCACTGACTGCGACCAAAAATAAATCTTGAGTGTGCTCTAAGAAAAAAACAGCTGGTGTTTTAAAATAATGTTTTCACGTATTGTTTCAGGTCATATACACTAACGAAATACCGGTAACGCTTCGATAGGCATACATCCCTATTCCGCAACACAATAGTATTTCACGATAAAACACAACAAAGTAATACTTTGAACCAGGGCTGAAAATTCGAACTTAAATTAAAAAAAAGTCGGTTGTTTTGCCGAACTCGTAAAAACAGTGTTGACTCCAATTTGAATCAGGTTAGACCCGCTTCTAATAGCCTGTCTCGCCGCGCGCCGTATCCTTCATAATTCTGCAGTCATACCACACTTTGGTTATAAATACAACAATGTTATTCCTCACAGAACACCAAAAATTTGATTCATCCAAAGGAGCACGGTAAAACAAGAAGTCAATCATCAGCTTGCCGAATCAATATCAATTAACTAAAATTTACTAGACCAGAATTTACGCAATTGATTATACTAATACTATGCTAGACTATACTATTAAAAAACTGCTTCGAGGTCGCACTATAGAAATAAAAACATCAGCACGTTAACATTTTACATAACCAACTTACTATACAGCTGATTCGCTAATCTACGAAAATTTGAGACACCATATCACTCGTGCTGTCGAAGACTATCTAATTTGACCACAAGTTGCAGACTTTAAGATTATGAGATTAAAAGTCTAAAGACAATACAGTTAAAATCGCCACAAAGACAGTTCTAGAAGATTCTTAAAACAAACACAAAAGGGGGTTCTAAAATGTTCTAAAAAATTAACCAACTATTTGTATAAAAAATGAGAACTCGGCATGTATTCGTTTCTCACGTTACCAAACAGCCTGTCAACAAAAAGAAAGCGATTAAGTCGAAAAGCAGACCTAGTATTTATGTCAGCCTGAACTCAAATAACTTGATATTTTTGCCGAACTTGAACTCGAAAAAATTAATTGATTTCTCATGTTTGACTGGGTAAAAACATGAATATTTTACGAAAATACTGTAGAAAGGAATTTCAATACTTGTAAAAAACTAGCGAAATTGCGGACTTGACGGACTTGCGGACTTGCCCAGCTCTGCAATTAGGTATATGAACATACAGGCCGTCATTCATTGGTTCATACTGTAGAGTCAAAGGAGGAAATAAGGTATGATAAGTTTTAGGCAATTGTGGATGAAAGTTATTCAAACATTGTAGTAATCTAGTAACAGCAGCATGAGGCACATTTGGCTCCAAAATTGACCAAGCCTTGATGGAATTTAACAATGACAAGTCTCTTTCATTTGACAAAAGAGATTTACCCTGAAAATTAGATGATTCATCTTCTACAGCAATAGGCATGGTTGCAGCATTCAGCTCGATCTGTATTTCATTTTCAACAACAGTGCTTTCAAAATGACAGTTGATTGGCATGGTTTCAGTATCATCCGAAGAATCAAATATACTACTACTCAATGATGCTAGGTTTCCTGTAGCATTAGTGCTGGTAACAGGTGCAAGCATTTGTGCAGCTACATCTGATCTTGAAACTCGAGTGAATGCTTGCAGTTGGCAAAAGGTTTAGTCAAACTGGTATTAGCAGAGGTACTGGCACGGGTGGCACGAAGCCTTCTCTATTGCTGCTGTCGATTTGAATTTTGAAATTTCTTGTACCTATTTTGCTGAGATTTGGACTTTGTAAGTACTAATACAACAGCTGCATAAGTACTACAAGTTTCATTTTTATAATGCTTAACAATTACGTACCAGACTAACTTGTTGAAATACACAAACATTACACTGAAAAGATTATAAATTTTTAATTTACTCTCTTCACTCTACTATTGCTTTGACATTTTTTCTATGCTACAGTAATATTACATTTGAATGGAATAATTTGTAACCTTCTGGTTCTTCAATGTTCTCGGTTCCATCACCGTTTTTCGGTTTTGAATGTCGATCTTTTTTTTTTGCCCGTTTTTCTTCTTTTGAAAACTAACCAAAAACCAAGTCAGGAAGAAATTGAGCCCTTGAGAACGCTTTAGCTTTAAGGGTGTTCTCGAAGACTCGTTTTGAAGTCCTTGGCCTTAAAGCTAAAGTCCTTGAAAATGCCCTGTTCTCGGCTCGAGGGCAGCATTGTTTTTTGATTGGTTAAAAGGGAAAATAACCAAACATAACATTTTTTGAATTCTGGCATACTGTACACGTAGCCAGGATTTTTGATTGAGGATCCTCAATCCGCAAATCACATGCAATATGACGTCATCAAAATTTTTCAAAAGGAAGGATTTTTTATGGGACAAAAATACCAAAAAATGGAAGATAGGAGCCTGGGGCTTGTGTTCATGCGTAAACAGAATTTTGTTAAAGGGTAAGGACTTGAACCAAAAGTTATGTTTTCAAAATATGTGTTAAATTGTGGAGGCGCGGTGAAGAAACTACTGTAACTAAACGTATCACAGACGGGTCTGGAGTGGGCCCCCAGTCGCCGGAGGCTCTGGACGATTTTTTGAAACTTATGTTTTTTTTGTTTTTTTTGAAAAAAAAATAGCTTTTTTTATGCCCTTTAGATCACCCTTTGCACATTTTTAGAGCCATTTGAAAGATCCAAATTTTTAAGATTTGAGAGCCAATTTAAAAAATTATATTGTTCAGTTTTCTTTCTGCTCACAACTTAGTGAAGTCACAGTCATATAAAGCTTACTGTATCCTTTTTTGGATAAATTTTCTAATTGACTTGGTCCAGGTGAAGTGAAGCAAGGTAAATTGTCTTTTGCAACATTTTTATCAGCAAGTAATAATTCACGCGAAGATTTTCCATGAAGATCTTTGTTTTGTCATAAAAATAACCAGTGGGTACTACATATTCGTAAATCCTTTAACAACGAAGCTAACTTTTTCAGTAACTCGTTTATCCGTTAAAAATTTTTTTATGTTAACGGACTTAATTAACTTTTTTTCAGTTCTGCTAACTTTCGTCAAAGTTTTTATTGTTAATATCTTGCTCCATTCATTCATCGTACCGGTACAAGCCAGGTTTCACTGGTAACACTTGTTGCGTATTAGCACGAGTTTTATAAAAGAAAAAGCAAAAAAAGGAGCTCTTTTTTGTGGCAAATATAAACTGCAGCCTTATACGTCTATTATTTATCGCTGTTCGCAGTTTCCAAAGATTTTCCGATCGCAGCTTCGTTAGTGCATTTGAACTTATTTTTATCTTAAAATCAGATTAAACTGTGAAATGTAACTTCCAAAACACAAAAAGACCATCATAGCAATAATCTTTTCCTACAATCAGCTCAACAGTGTCATTACGTGTTCTAGAAGTGAGTGAATGAAAAGAAATGTAAATTACACGTAAAATATTACCGAACTAACGGACTTCGTTAATTTCCGTTAATTCAAGCCGAAAATACCGAATTAATTTTGACGGGGTGTGGAGTTTGTTAACGGACTAGTGGTTAACGAAGCTAACGTTTCGCATTAACTTGCCCACCTATGAAAAAAAAGCAGTTTTAGGATTACATGAACGATCAGGAGGCCCGGGGTCACTTGATTCAATAATAAAAATTAGTTCAATAAGCATTTCTCCTTGCTATTTTTTTTTTAATGTTTTGTCTCAAAAAACTGGCGAGTTGGATTGTTATTTGAGGTTGGTATAATAGAGGGTTATTGATCATGTTACAGCATTAAGTTTACAAAAAGGTTAGATGAAGGCCAGAGCTTGCAAGTTTTAAGGCAAAATCCTTGAATTTCTTCCGGGTTATACATTTAAACTGATTGAGAAAATTTAAATTGAGAGCGACTGGGCCTCTCTGGTCATTGACATTAATATTATCGTTAATTACTGTAATTGTACGCAAAAATGCTGAAAGAAACTGAAATTAAATAGTTATCCTTTTTATTAATGGTGGCATTTCCATTGGAGGAGTGTCCCCTGCCCCCTCCCTAGGCTACGCCTATAACTTCTGGCCTGTAAATTCGTTTCCTTTTTTTATTTGAAAATAATGTGGTAGCCAAGTTATAGTAATCATATTTTCAATGGCATTGTGTAAAAGCTGTAATCGGAGAACGAGGGAGAAAAACACAGTGTAGATAATTTGTTGGGTAGAGATTGTTGTGGTACAGATTTTATCTACAAATTTTATTCATTTTCTTGTTATAGTTTTTTTCAACAGGCAACTGGTAACTTTTTTTCTGATTTTGGCAATGTCTTACGTGAATTTGGATGTTTGTTCGATTGCTTTCGTAATGTACCTTTAAAATGGTGTTCCCTTTTAAAATTTTGTTTTAATACGTGATTACTGCACTCCACTCACCTTGGATGGATTTCCTAATGCTACAAATTTGTTGTCCCTTTATTTTGACAGTGTAGATAGTTCTTTATATTTTTGCTAATACTTCCGATGCGGGTGGTACAACCAGCAAAACACTAAAACTATTCAAAGCCATAGTAAGGGATCTGAGGTTTCGGACACAAAAATTTTTGTTTCTAATACTAAAACATATCCGCGCTTGCGTAAATGTGGAATAAGGAAAAAATATGTCCGTGATAATAAAATGCAATACATTTACCGGGATGGCCTATATGCTATAGCCTACTAGCTATTAATACTTTATGTTACAGATATTATAGCCTCGATACAAGTAACAAAACGTTACTTGAAAGCAATAGCTATTGTTCTGAAAATACGAGAGGGAATATTGCAAAAAAATTTGTTTTGAGATAAGAAAGAACAACTCTAATTTTTACTTTTCAACGATTTGTGGGCCTTTTGAAGAAGAGGCGTGGGTCAAATGTCTTCTTCAATGTTCTTCTATTAATACGGCCCTGCTGGAATTTTCAGGTTACTTTTTGCAGTTAAACAACTGGTGTTAAATTTTACAAAGTATTTTTTGGAGGCCGAAACGTGTACGCGCTCATTCATCGATAGGCATTAAATGCAACACTATGGAAAAACATCACATGCACTGAAACGTAACGAAAAGACTGGCTTAAAATTGACATTTGGATTGGGAAAACATGGAAAAACTAAAGATTTTTAAGTTTTACAGTATTTTCTTTTTTCAAATAATTTCTTTGAAAACCTAACTGTTTGAAATTTTTTTGAAAAAAACGAATTCTTTGAAAACCTAATTTCCTTTAAAAGTCACAAAATTAGCTATTTTTCTGAAAAAAAAAAAAAAACTAAAATTGTTCAATGGAGGTATGGCAACTTTGCCCTCGCCTTCAGAGCCCAGTTTTTTCAAGGGGCTGAGCTTGCAAGTACGGTACCTCATGTCACTTCAAAAATATAAATTTACAGTACTTTGCAATGCTTTTAAATAATAATATCGTTATGCAATATTTTAACTATGATAATATTTAAAAGTTTCTGTCAAAAAAACAAACAAAAAACGTTTAACCAAATAATAAGATTTGCGTTTCAAAAATTATTGAAAAGTGGATGTCAATAAATAGTCAGTGGTCGTTTGCAACGGGGCCCTAGCTGATGAAATCAAGACCTTAAAATTGACCATTTCCACGTTAAGAACTTATAACTATTTGTTATTCCAATTTCCAATCTTGTAACGTTAGCAGCATTGTTGCTTAACCAAATATAATATTTTAAAGACTTTTAAGCTGAAAAATAATGAAAAATTTGTCGATCATAACTTAAAAAAGCTGTGTTCTTGATTCTTGGCCTCAACCATTCCAAACCTGTTCTTGGCCTTAATAGAGTCTGTTTTTGAAAAGTCGGTCCTTGGCCTCGGATTCTTTTTTTAGTCGAAGGTTGTGTCCGGATGTGTAAATACGGTGCAAAATGTTTGACGTTGCTTCAGGGCGGACATTACAGGCTCTTCGTTATTTATCGAATGTTCGTTATTCGAAAAATACCGAAAAGTGGTATTACATGTTCCAAAAATGACAAATGACCGATAGTAATCTTACGGAATTTGTCACAAAAATTCCACAACTACCGAATGTTTGCTATTCGTAATTTCGTATTATTTGCTCTTCGTTGTTTTGATATTACATGCTCAAATTATGTAAATAACAAATAGGAAATATTTGATAACTATACGTCATTTTTTTGGAAAATATTTTGAATTCTATAAATCTTCGTTAACTTTTTATTTTTATCAGCTTTGACACGATATTTTATTTTTGATCAATATAAAAAGTTGCGAAAAAGCTACTATAACTGGTACTACAAAAAAGTACTCCTATAACTGGTCAACTTCATGACAAAACAAAAATCTTTAAGGAAAATCTTCAAGTGGATTACTATGTACTGCTAAAATATTGCAGGAGGCAATGTTTCTTACCCCCCCTACGAGGACCAAATCACTTACTATTAAAATTTTACAACACAATGCAAGATTTTAAATGTGTTTTGGGATTTAATTGCGAGTAAAATGAGGATTAAAGAATTAAAGTTTTTCGATTGGCTTTTAAATGTTAAAAATCTAGTTCTTTCAAATGGCTGTGAACTCGTGCGAAATTTGATGCATTGGGATTAAAATAGCTTTTTTTTCGAAAAACTTATAAAATCTCCCAGCTCCCGGAGGCTTTGCCGCCAGACCCCATAGCTACATGCCGCTGGGGGATCCGCCCCCAGACCCCCGTCTGTCATACGTTTAAGTACACTAGCTCATTCAACACATCCTCTTAGTTTAACATTTGCCCTTTTTTACAATTAGTTTTTGCCTTTTCTTTTACCAAAATCTTGGTTAAGTGCCAACTTAGGTTTCAGATCTTCCATTCTAGGACATCTTTGCCACAAAAAGTTCCTCTTTTAAAAATTTCTGATGACGACATTGCATGTGGTATGTGATTTGCCCCCCCTCCCCCTTTTTAATCAAAAATCCTGGCTACGCCTATGTATACCCACTATTAAAAAGCTTTTGCTTGATCTTCGCCCTAAATCCAAAAGATAAAACAACTGTTTTGTCCAAAATTACTTGCTATCGTTTTGGATATGTTCCCGGGACGCGGACTTACGACTACCAGTAATGGATCTGGTACTTTCTAAAAATACTTGGTAATGTAGCCAAGGGAGGCGGGGAGACAACAGTCTTCCTCATTGGCCTGTCGACTAAAATGTACAATAAGAAAAATAGCTCGTTTTCAGCATTTCCAACGCAGTTTTTGGTAGTGACATGGGTTTCAGGGTTGTCCATGGACCGGAACCAGGAACAAGTTCCAGCCGGAATTTGCCTTTATTTTTGGAACCGGAACGGTTTGGTTTTTTATTTACCGAAACAGGAATTCCTAAATCTCAGATTAGTTTTGTTTATGAAAGGTTTTTTGCAGTTAATCGCGCAGTTTTCAAGTAACTTATTTGTAGCGTGAGCGGATTCTAAATGTTGTAAATGAATTTGCATTTGCGGGTCAGTTCAGACGTCACGCCGGACAGTATTTCTTGTTACGTACAAAGGGGCACGGGTCGCACATACGATTGCTTGATTCAAAATCCACACTGCTTGGGATCCATGTTATGCTCATTGCTTTGGATATCTGCGAAGTGATTGTTGTAGTTGGACAATTTTGAGCCAAGATGATTGGTGGCACTGGCATGGACAAAAGAAACTGAAGTCGTTTTTGAAAAAGGTAAAAGTTCATATTTGAAATAGTGTGTATTTTCAAAGTATCAAACAAACTTTAGATATTTTTAGAATGCGTTACATGGCAATATGGTGTCGATATTTCAATAAAGCTTGGTTATTTTCTAGGTACAATTTTTTACCGAAACGTTTGACGTCCTTCGTGGTCGACTCCTGAGAAATAACGACTTCCACTTTTCCATTTTTCGGTTACAATTTTTTAGTTAGAATTTTTAAAATGATGTCTTTGTTAAATCTTGGAACAGGTTAGGAATAAAAACAAAAGCAATGAGCAACGGAATGGAATAGGAACAAAGATTTAGTGTTCCGGACAACTCTGATGGGTTCCAAAATAAGTTAAAAAACACTTTTAAAACATATATTTTTGGGAGGGGCTGATTTGTCAAAATTGTAACTCACAAATCCGTACAAACTTTTAAAAATATTAACAGAAACGCAATCAAATTAGAATCCTGTAGAGAAACGCGTCACATTGGTTTCATTAAAGTAAAAAGTTAGGGAAGCTATTGTAAGCATTAGTTAATTACATTTGCCTTCTTCCAATCATTTTTCTCTTCAAAATATAGACGAATCGCATTAATTTGTGAAAGGTTCTTTTCCGAAATTCAAAGATTTTATGATTTAACGATTTGTTAATAAAAAAACTTCAATTTTACTAGTTACCACCGCTGATATAGCCGATTTATGCAACCAGTTTAATCATGTTCTTTCAGGCTACTGTTTTGCAACGTTTCAAAAGCATTATTTTATTATTCGAAAGCATTAAAATAAGCCTAAAATTAAGTTATTTTTAATAACTTTTATTGCAGTACAAGTAACTTAATAAATTAAGCAAATGAATGTAACGTTAATTACTGTAATACAGTATGCATTTTACCGAGTTGTGTGACAAGTTTAGACAATAATTGATATTTTTTGAATGCCTTGGAAGTACTGCTTATTGTTGTTGGAATACATGCCAATGACTTTGTGAAGATGCAGGCATAATGTTTCAGTTTATTTGTGCAAGAAAAATAACTCTTTATTACTTCATTTAAGATCAAAATTCATATTTTGAAAGTGAAACGATCATACTTGCCACGTTGCTCGCAGTTCCACTTGTTCACAATTTTACGCCAAGTAGAGTAAACCGGACCTAAAACTTTAAGGAAAAAGTATTCGAACTTCTTAATAAAACCGATGAAATTAAAATCTCAATATACCCCAGTTTAAATAATTATACGACACTGGACACTTAATAACTGATTAAATAGCTATTATAGACTTTAAATATTACTAGGGTATTTAGACATAAACAAATCAATCATACAAAGCCAACCACCGCTGCAGGGTGCAAATACTGCAGGAATTTTTTTGTCTCGCATTGTTTTTCTATACGCCAGAAATCCAGTGTTGTTTGTATAACAAATCTAACTTTAAATCAAGTTTTGAGGAATTTGCCGTGGGACAACTTTCCTAATATGAACACGATTTTGAAGTTCAAGTAACATTTGAATTTTTGATTTTAATAAAACGAATTATTTCAGAAATTTTTTTTTTTTAAAGGCAAAATTCTTTGCAGTATTAAAGATCGAAAGTGATACGATTTACGTAAAAATGTTTACCTGTAAAATATACCACACTAAGGCTTTTAATTAAATTTACTCGTTTCGTATTCAAGATACTCAAAAACAGCACAAGAGCACAAGAAATTACAGTACAACAAACAACATTAAATCAATGCGGAGGATCACCTAAGCAAGCTGCAAGACGCAAGTCCGGGTCCTCATTTCGTCAAAACGGACAACACTTAACATGCTTTACATGGAAAGAAAACAAACAGGCTTCCCGTAAATTTATCCGAAATAAATGTATAAAAGTTCCCATATCAAGAAAAGTTGAAGGAGGTGAAGCATCCAGCCCATTCCGATAGTTACAACAACTAAAACCAAACTGAATTTTTGAAATTTTTGGGGCTGTCGTTGCAAAAATATTTAATAAATGCAAATAGGTACTCCCCGAATAAGTTTTGGAAACCCTGAATTTATTCTGCCGGTTCGAATTTATAAGAAGCGGAGAGGGTTTGCCAAAATTTGAACTGATCACGTGATGTGATTGAAAAGATTAATATTATTCAATCTCCTTTTTTGAAAGTACAAATCGAAAGAATTAGTTTAGGATTTTCATAAAGTTTTAAGGGGTATTATATCTCTTGGTATTCGTTAAATGTCTTTGTAATCGCAGCTAAAAAATAAAAACGAAAAAACGTAAAAGTACCAGAATTGGCTAAATGCTTCACACGCCTTAAGATTATTTACCAGCACGTGCTTTCAGTTTTTATGGTCCAAAGCAAATTTCGACACCAAAACACTTAAACGTTTGCTTGATTGTTTTCACTAATTTTTTCTTTGTTGGACTAATGTAGACCGATCTTTAAAGTTATGGAATTTCAGTGCTCTCTTCAAGACTAGAAGCATCCGAAGAATCTGACGGAACAATTCCAAGACGCTTTTCCATGTGGCGGTAGACTTTTTTCATTCCTGCTTTGCTGGTGGGCATTTTGGAATAACCAACCTCTCTTGCGAATTTTGCTGCAATCTCTTTATGTTCTTCAGACAGATCCTCGTATGTTAAAGGCGATGCTGGTTCTTGATTTTGTTCTTTTTTTGGTTTTTCATCTTTATGTTCAAACTCTGAGAGGTTCCAGTCGCTGCTTCCAATTGAGCTTTCCGTATTATTGCTGGGCACTTTGCATGAATCTCCAGAACATGATGAATCATCGGTAGTCGCTGATTCAATATCTGACAAACCGTTGCTTGCAAATTCCATGGGGTTCCAGTCTTCTGTCGATTGTATGTTTTTCTTGCTATTCTTGATCGCTATTGGGTTTGAAAGTTCATCACAATCATTTGATTTTCTTTCCTTGCCGGTGTCTGCTACTAGTCTCCGTAAATCGGATTTTGGTTTAGTTGCGGGTTCGTTGGAATCAGATGGTGAAACACGAATCGTTTTGGAAGGATCCCGTTCCGAAGTACTTTTTGATGAAGTTGAGATGCTTTCTACACTGTTTTCGAGTATAAACTTTACAAGCTTGGATCCACGTGGCGTCGTGTGTGTCACAGGTATGATACCTCTTTCCTCATCCAGTTCGGTGATCTCTACTGAAACGGGAGGTTTCGGCAATTTTGCTGACTCAGAATTTTTTAGTTCTTTGTTAGATTGCTGTGGGTGAGATGGAAGATTTGAGCCTGCTTGATCTAGAGCCGCTTTTAAATCTGCTTGGTTATCGTGAACAAGCGTAAAAACTGCGAGTTCTTCTCTGGACGATGACCGGATCGGACAAATTGCGGGAGTGGCTGAAGGATGCAGTTCTATGAAATCCGTAGATTCAGCAGTACGTTTTGCAAGTAGAGGCTCGCAGCATTCAACATCAACATCTTGCAAAAAGTTTTCAAAACGCTTGTTATTGGCAAACCTACAAGCAATTTTCTGGCATCCATGAGCAGGACTCAGCAAAGTTGCGGGCTCATCTTCACTGTCATCTTCAATCAAGTTTTCGTCGTCATCATATTTTGCAGGAGTTGCTGAAAAAAGCCGAACTTTGTCCAATGGTCTTGCTTTTTGTGATCCTGAACTGGTGTTGACCGTAAATCTTCGTCGAATCAAACGATTTAAATGAAATCGACCAAACAAACGTTTGCATCCGCATTTCCATAAACAAAAGAATAAAGCAACCAAAATGATCAATCCAAGGCAGGCGGTGAGAACCACAAGAATGGTGAAACAATCCGATCCCTACAAAACAATGCCAGACTGCGTTTATATTTTAAGAATTGGTTTTTGGATGTAGGGACATCGGGCAAGACAACTTAAGAGAGCATTCAAGTCAAGTTTTTCATTTTTGATAAAAATGTTGGAATAAGCCTAAAATGCATTCTCACAAAATTTGAAGTTTCTACGCCTTCTCGTTTTCGAGATATTTCGGTTCAAAATCAGCCGTTTTCCACTTACTTTAGTGTTGCCATTTTCTCACTATTGTTACAGAAAATTAAGTTTGGGATAGTCGTGTTGAATTCATTTGAAAAGCATCTAATTTTACAGTTCCGACTCTTCACTTGTGTTACAATAACTCTGCCGCAAAATGTATATGGAGAATCAAAAACTTGCAGGGACTTTTTAAAAATTTTGTTTCTAATTGGCAACCCTGGCAAAATTTCTAAGGGAAAATAGCCTTTCTAAGGGAAAACAGTTTTTTTTATCACAAGAACGGAAGGTCGCAGAAAGCTCAAATTTGGTGAACATGGTATTCAGATCTGTCAAAATTTTTGAGAGAAAATCGAGAAAAAAGTTTCCGACCTGAATGCCCCTTTAAAGCTTGAAATATCATTAATGCTGGATTGCGCTGCTGTCTACACAGTCTTAGCTGTCATGATAGATCAGTCACACAAAAAAACTATGTACCTAACTTTTCATACATAGCTTGTTGCTGCAATTGGTTATTTTTAAGAAGAGTACCTGGTTTGTGTTAATGAATTGCCATGTTGTTTATCCGAAAAAAACTGCATTAGACTCAACAAGTGGGAGGGGGTTAAATGATTAAAACGGTTTAAACCTTGTTTTGTAGGGGATAGGGGCGTTTTTGCTACTTTTTTTTTGTTTCTTTTTTTGTGACAAATTGCTTAAAAAAACGCTTTTTTCTTTAAACCAACTTGGTTTTGAGTCAAATTTACCCAAAATAACCAAAAAAAGTAAAGTTTCTGCGAGAGGAAGAACTTTTTCAATTTTGAGGATTTTCGAAGTCACACAGCAAAATCTGAGCATTTTTCGGTCAATTTTTAACGTCAATGACCAGATGACATACTTTTTGTGACATAACTTTTGACTTAGACATGGATCTTTGGTTTAAAGAGTTTAACAGAGGGCATTTTCGCTGCACCAAAAGTAACTCAAAACTGCAATTGCTTTAGACCGTTGGTCCCCTTTTGTAATTGTTCTATTCTTATTTCTAAAAATTAAAGCTTGAAAACTTTGCAATAAGCGTCATTTGGACTAATCTTCAAATTTAAAATAATCCGTTTACTTGCTTTGAATTATAGGAAAAAACAGGTGGGAAAAAAGTCAATATTATTCTATTCCAATTACTTTTAACAATCAGAACCAAAGACCATCAAAATTGTGATTGGATTCTATTGTTTTGGGGATTTGTATATTGGCCTAGTCATAATTTTGAAGACAATGAAAATAACCGAAACCACCGAGCGTTAAAATTAATTTTGAATAATCTGGAATTAATCCGAAAGCTTAATCCGCTGTCAGAAATGCTGCAGTCGCTCCACTTACCGCGAAGGCAATATTTGGCAGTCTGGCCGTTGTCGTTATATAATTCACGTGGTTTTCACGATCAAAAGCTCCGTCCGTTCTCTCGCACACTCCGTCCGCATCACTGCTCCAATCAATGAACAAGTCCATTTCAACGTCGGTGACGTTACAAGTACCGTCAATGGAGAAGCGTGATTGCCTTGCTTTGTTGATATCCATCAGATAAAAATTTGCAATGGAGTATAAACGTTAGTGTAAAAATGTATTCTTAGCTTCAACGCTCGTTAGGCGGACGTACCGTATTTCTATTTAAAGCTAAACTGATAGCATGTCAGTACACTCATAATTTTTCGACCAGCGTTACGAGCATAATTACCCAACAAAAATTAGGGCATAGTATAAACTTGGCTTGAAATCATGCGCGTTACGGTGTAATTCTATGGTTGCTTTAATCAACTCCGACTGGTACTTTGTTAAAGCAGCACGGCGGGTGGGTTGTGGTTAATTTAAACAATTGCGTTCTGGTTAACTTAACTTTTCGCCAAGTGAGGAGACTGGTTCTAAAAATGCGGGCGCAGGGTAATTTGGAATTTGAGCCAATTACGTAGCGAGATTTGTTTAAGGCTAGAGCTTGTCAGTTTAAAAATGTTAAGCCCCAAAAAAAGTTGAAGTTTTTTTTCATCCGGAAGACTTACTGCTTGAGTATGCAAAGGTTTTATTTTCTTTAAAAACGAAAGAAAGTCGCAAGTTTTGAAAGAATTAATGTGCACAAAACGGCTGAAAGGAATGTTACAGGCATCGCTTTTTAATTAATTTGATAGGATGCCCCAAGATCTAAACGTTGGCTTTAAAAAATTCTAAGATACGGCAACAATGCAATAAGCTTGTTATAAAGATATAACATGTGTGTTTTCACAATGCATTCCCGTAGATTTGTTGTACAATATCTATCGCTTTTCTAATACCGATTTTGGAGGTTCGATGGGTCGTATCTGTAGTGTAATTGTGAAGGTGCTAGTTTGATAAGCGGAAGTGGGGTCGAGGGCACAAAGCTGGAGGCCAAGCCCAAGGACGCAAAAAAAAATGCGAACAAGGACATCCCTTCCGAGGACAGACCCTTTCGAGGTCTATGACAGGAATGCTCGAGGCCAAGGCCAAGGATCAAGGACATAAGCGCAAATGTTCTCCGAAAAAAAATGGTCTTCAAAATTTTTTTCCGGCCATCTCCAAAAAAAAAAAAGAAAAAAAAGGTCTTCAAAGAAAATTTTCAGGGTTTCTCCAGAAAAAAATGTCTTCCGAATAATTTTTCAGGCGATCTACAAAATTTTTACAATTCAAAAATAGTGCTGTCCTCGAGCCGAGAACTGAGCAATTTTCGAAGACGTGAGGTTTTGAGGCCAAGGCAAAGGACTTCAAAATGTGTTCTCATGGACGTCCTCGAGACCAAGGACGTACCCATTACCCAAGGACTCTACCTCTGCTGAAAAGGCTCGAGCTACATTTCTTTCGCTATCTTCCAGTCCCTATTCAAGTGGTTCATAATCTACAAGAGCATATTATGTCAAATACTTTTATTTCTTGTTTTTTTGTTGTTTTTTTGAGCGCGAGCAGGACAAACAAGCGTTTGCTAATTCTGTTCGATACGCGCATCACTTTGATAGTAAATAAAGACTTCAAAAACAATACACTTTTTGAACAAGAATCCCGGGTCACCATCATTATTTAAAACATCTTACGTTAAAATGATGAAGAGTAGTAAACTAATAGAAAATCGCATCTTGGCAAAAGAAACTTTGAACAAAAATAAATTCTAACTGAAACTTAAACTAAACAGTACGTTAAATAACTGGGAGTAAGTATTTGAGCGAAAATTTTACAAGATCAAAACAAATACAAAAGCTATTCATCCTTGCATTTTTCATTTCCTTTTAAAGGGAAAAAATTATATTTCGGAGTTCGTTATTATTATATTTTAAATTTTATATATTATATTTTAAAGTAAGATTTTGAGTTTGATTCAGATTTAAATCGGAAATAATGAAAGTGCTGGACAGAAATTTCAAATCTCCTGTGACATGGGGTTTTACAAAGCAATAAATCTGCCTTAGGCCTCAATGTGAGTGCTGGCAATCAAGAGCTTAAAAAACAAACGAATTAATCGTGCTGTGCATTCTTGTTTACGGTGACCAACTTTAATTGGCCGGTACAAACTGAAATTTTGGGAAGAGCGTTTGTCCCTTTTTAGACTTCTCATTAATGGGCAAATCTATGCGCAATCAAGCTAATAACCAAACATGAGCCTTTACCAAAATTCTTTAGACATCAATTATAGCACTTCAACTTATTTTTTTGATTTATTTTGACGAAATTAAATTTTATGATATTGAAAGTTGATCACGAAATTTGATTTACTAAAATGCAATTTTGCTCAATAATAAGTTGACCGAAACTCAATTCCTTTCATCTTTTTATCAAATAGAAACTTACGGCAATTTTAAAACTGCTTAATTTCAAAGTTTATGAGTGAAATTAATTTGCTATCACTAGAGTATGGCAATTTCCATAACCAGCACTAAACAGTCATTACCAAGAACCGGATTTACCATATTGCAAAATGGCACAATGCCATCGAACGAAGACCTTTTTTCATGTCTGCATCTACGGTACATTAAACCGAAACATGCAACGGATTTCTGATGAAGACCTCTTTTTTTGGTCTTCACCACATTTGGCAAAAAGCTGCAGCAAAAATCCCTAGAGAGCCTAGCCTTTGTGCAATGTAAATCCGGCCTTGGTTATTACATCGTTACGAACAATTTCTTTAACCCTTTCACGCTATTAATTATGACTTCTGAAAGTTAACAAAAGAACAGCAACTTCTATTGCTTCTAAATAGTTTTGCAACACCTTAGTGCTGTCTTTTTGCTAAGGAAGAAGTTGTCTCATCTATTAATTTATTTATTATTATCGTGATTAATGGAGCTTTATTAAGCATCTTGAAACACCTCGTTCACATCATTACTTTGAAGCTACATTTTGTGCATTTGTTTGTTCATTTGCACAAAAGCATGTGATTATTGTGCAACAATTGCACGACAAAGGCAAACTTTTTTGTTTGACTCCACTGCCAACGGCTATATTCCAACGGCTATATTGAAAAAAGTTGTATCAAAGCGGTGGTTTGAGAACTTGGTCTAAAAAATTTAAATTAGATTCGATTCCCTGCTGCTCAATCGCAAGGCGTTTAAAAATGAAAACTTCTTTGTTTGTTTGGAAACGTGATCAAAAAGACCAAGGCGTCGGTCAAATGAAAACCCTTGTTGCAATAACCGGATTCAAATCCCACCTTGTAGGAGTTTTAGTGCAATTAGTAATGCTTTTGATGTTGAGTCAGCTAATCCCAATGCGAAAAAATCAAAAATCAATTCAAAAAATTTCGATAAGGAATAGTTTCTACTCGCATTCAAAAGATTTGTCACCGTCGCCTTCTTGTGACACATCAAAAAATCTTGTTTCAACGCATTACGTTAAAAGACGAAGATAATACTTTTGCTTGCTCCCACAAGCTGAGCAAAGAGAACAAAGAAATATTATAAAAAAATTCTTATAAATTCCAAAGGGCAGGAAACTTGCAAATTATTGTTTTTCTTCGCATCGTGCATTGACCTTTATCCGCTATTTTTTGATGCTGTTGGTCCAAATTAAAGCGGAATTCAACGTTTTTAAGCAGGCCAAGGTGAGGAGTCAAAACAAAATTGATAAAACCTTAAACCGAATCGGATAAATTATTTTTGTGTTTCCTGTTTGATTTCGACTGCAGATTCTTCACGGAAAGCTTTTTTCATTTAGACTTCAATAATCTTAGAAGATAATCAAAATAATAATTAGCAAACTTTACCGAACTAACTTTTGCCTGTGGTATTTTGATAATCGATTTAAACGGTTAGGAAACGGTTGAGCAGTAACGCGTTCGTCTCTGAAGCGAGAGATCTGCGATTCAAATCTTAAGCCGGTCAAAATGAACACAGTGTTTTTAACGGTTTAACGGTTTTTAACAGCCGTTGCTACAAAAATTCTATTGCTACAAAAGGAGCTCTATTGCCCGTTGCAGTGACGCGGATATGAACCCTCAAAATTCGCTACACTCAAATATAAAAAAAAGGTTTTATTTAAATT
Organism: Trididemnum nubilum; assembly: GCA_963965965.1. Taxonomy (NCBI): domain Eukaryota; kingdom Metazoa; phylum Chordata; class Ascidiacea; order Aplousobranchia; family Didemnidae; genus Trididemnum; species Trididemnum nubilum. Next base: position 9,616,431 of record OZ014469.1, read on the forward strand.
TTAATTGAGTGATATTCAACACTAGCACTTTTTACCCCTGCCAAAATACTAGAATTTTTTAAAGCTTGCGTTATGCTTGTTTTTTGGTGTGAAACTCCTCTGCGGCCAAATTAAAACACCAGTTTTCAGCTCTTGGTTCTCGACTCTTCCAACTACTTTTATCTTCGATCAGTTAAAAAATATGCGACTTCCACAACCTTACTGATCCGTGGCCAATTGACTATAAAGCATCTGCTGCTGAAACAGTAAACCGGAATACGATTCCTATCCGGGTCAAATAAAAAAAATCAAAATATTGTAATCACAGGTTTTCTGCTTAACATTTAGAATGGGGTAGGACAGTGTAAAGCCTTCACATTTTATGGTGGGCAAGTGGCAGTTTGTCTCGAAGACCGAACGGGCCACTGGCTGTTTCCTGGTTAAGGCGACTTCGCAAATAAAATTGTAATTTACATTTATGACTCCGACTCTTACAACTTCGGTTTGGACGCAAAATATGGTTTAGATAATTGCATCAACAAAATAATGTCAGCCAGCACTCACCTTGGATATGCAATCAAACTCAAAAATAAGGTTTTAATTTCACAAAATAATTTTAATTTGAGCTTGAAACTACTGTAGCTACTGTAGACTTATAGGTACGTTAAGCAATCTGTAAAAAACAAAAACAAAATAATAGATTGTTGGTTTGACAATATTTGAATAAAAATCCCGAAACCACTGATACAGAAAAGCATAACAAGTAAACACATGGCCAAAAACAGAATTAGTAGAACAAATTTGTGTTGCTTTCATTACCTGAGAATTGCTGTCACAACCAGAAATTTGTGGAAAAAATATGACTAAAAACGTGTTTCAACTTAAATTAAGTTACTTTACAGTTAAATAGCTTCGCTTCCGTTCTAATCTCTACCTAATAAGATTGAATAATCTAACATAGTTTAAAAAAATTCTCTCTCTAGTGCTTACGTTGATTTCAACAATATTCCACCTGATATCGATGCAAGTCTAAAAGCAATTTAACGCCGTGGCTACACTGCCTACACACACTTTTATACTACGTAGTTTTGCGGACTACAAAGCTCACTTCATTCAGTCATGAAAGAATTGTGCTGTAAAATGTAAATGCAAACCATTCAGCACGAACTTACCACGTTCCCACAAACTTCACCTCTCTTAAAACCTGGCATATAAGACAATTGGAGCAACCATTATGTCCCTACCCTGCTGCATCGTTTCAATTGAAATTTTGAATGCTTTTGCTTCTAATTAATTATTCGCAGCTGGAAGCAGTTTACAATTTTGATTGTCTTTGGAGTTTTGGGGTCAAAACTTAAGAGGTGGCCCTGTGTTTTTATTGTTTTTCCAAATTGACTCTCTTTTATTACTTTCTACGTTAATTGATAAATGAATAAATTGCTAGCATTGCTGCGCACTATTTACCAGAAAATAAATGGCTTTCTTGGTTTGCATTTAGCAATGACACAGGTAACGAAAAGGCGGTGGTTATTAACAAGCCCCATTACAACAAAAGATACCAGATTTTATCGAGATATTTCAAGGCTTTGAAAACTTTGTTCATCAATTACGGCTCCCAGAAACCCAGTTCCAAAATAATCCAAGTAAAACAAATCATTTGTAATCATAAACAACAATAACAGCTTAAACTTCAAAAACAAAAACCAACATTAATTAACAAAGTTCATTGAGCATGTAAAATATAATCAGGCAAAAGTCTTCACAACTAATGAGGCTCATCAGTGATCTGCACCCAACTGGAACTGCTGCCGCTACCGATGTATGATGAGTTATTCGGTGTGACCTCTTCCCAGCTCCTTTGCTCGGGTGAGCTAAACAAGAAGCTTGAAAACTCAGATGCATATAGGCTTTGATCGCTTGAATCATGTCCAGCTTGTGTGGCCACCATATGGTGAGGGACGAAACAGGAAGCATTTCGTTGTGGAAAATCCGGTATAACTTGGTGTGAGTAAACTAAAGGCGATGAAAATTGAGGAGCGTAGTTCTCGACATCATTTAATGAAGGGTCATTGTTGCTCTCATTTTTCTGGTCAACATCATTTTCGACTTCCAATGACTGAATTATTGGGGTTTTTGAATAAATTTTTTGTTGATTTTCGGGTTTGTTTTTGAGTTTTTTAAATAGGACTTTGAATTCTCCCAAACTTTTTTGTCTATTTCTATGTGAAAAGCAATTCAGTCGAGTTATGTATCGGCAATTTTTAACACTTATTTGGCCCCAGCAGTACCATAGAAATAATCCAACTAAGGTTGAAAAGATCAAGACAAAGCTGACAGAAAAAAGTGCGAGAATACAACTGTAGTCGCAACCCTGTAAAAAAGGAATGTTCAACACAGTGATGTCATTGGACAATAACTAAAATCGAACATGCAAAAACTGAATTGTACTGAAGTTAATTGTAGTATTGTAACCATTTAAATCTATTTGTATTTAAAAGCAAACAAGACTAGGCAGACCCGAACAGGAATCGAACGCAAATATACTGAAATTGAACCAACAAAATGTCTAGCTTCTTAAGTACAGGTGGTCAAGGTCGAACAAATTAACCCATTTTGACTTTGTATTTTTTTATTTACCCCAGACTACTAAAGAAACTGAGACAAAAATAATGTGCTTCGTCAAAATTCAGTTTCTTGATTTCAGATATTCGTAACAATTTTGCATCTGTTCATGCAGGTACATGATTGATAAAAAACAACACACACAACAAGAAATGGTAGCATATGGATTTGAATACATTCTTTTTTTTATAAAAGCAATTTTATAAGAACACTAGGCTCATTTTGCTAAAAATTTAAAAATAATGACAACCTCAGAAACAAAAAAACATTGAAACCAAACGAAAAAGAATAAACTTCAAATCTAAAAAGAAACTAAACTCTGAACTGGTTCACAACGATGAAGTTTTTGATGATTTTTCACTACGTGCAACAAAATTTGCTACGATTTTGAGTTTACACAGCGCTGTTGGGCAATGCGCAGGCAACAGAATATTTTTGGTGTCGCTTAAGTTAAAAAAATCCGCCCTTTTTTTTAAAGCGTTAACTCAAGCTATAGAGCATGAAGAATTAAGCAATTTGAAAAAAAACGCTTTTTCTTTCTTTTTAAAGAGTTTACTCAAGTACATTTTCTCCTCAAAAGGGATAAACTAACTTTTTGGTAGTTCAGAAGCTATAAGTGATTTCTCTGCAGCAAATTCGATCAAAACAAGGAAGACTTACAGTTCACTCTTTTTGTACGTAAACCAGTAAATTTTGAATTGAGGCTAGCTGTTTTTAATTTTTTTGCCAATTTTCAACCTCAGTTGCTTTTAATTTGTTACGAAATTTGAAGAACATCGATGTAAATTTTAGCGACCTTGTTTCGTGAAACTATTTTATTTCAAATGCTTTGTCTGCTTCAGTAAACGCTTTTTTTGCTGTTTTTGCAGCTTCGTAATTGCCACTACGAAAAGCAATTTGAATGACAACTAAAAATTTTATCGGTTGCCCGCGCGTTGCTCAACACTAACATCAATCCAATCTCAGGTATGGAGCGCCGTTTGTGTACCCAAATTTGTGCTATGTTTTTTTGCATATTTAATTAAATAGTCATTTTAATCAAATATACAAAAATAAATATACAAAAAAAACTAGTGCAAAAATAAATATGCAATAATTTTTTGTGCGGACTTTTTTTGACTATTTGTTTTTGCAATAAGAAAAAACTGCGCAGAATATACTGTTGCAAAAGTAAATAGTCAAAAAAACTGCGCACAAAATAAAGCGTTGCAAAAATAAATCGTCAAAAAAACTGCGCACAAAATAAAGCGTTGCAAAAATGCGCTGCAGACATTTTTGTATATTTGTTAGTGGAGCGTGGCAAAGCTGCTCTTTGATGCGCTATCGGCTGTTCTTTAATGTGCTCTATGAGCAGCCGAGAGCGCTTTGCCACGCTCCACTAACAAATATGCAGAAATGTCTGCAGCGCATTTTTGCAACGCTTTATTTTGTGCGCAGTTTTTTTGACGATTTATTTTTGCAACAGTTTATTCTGCGCAGTTTTTTCTTATCGCAAAAATAAATAGTCAAAAAAAGTCCGCACAAAAAATTTTTGCTTATTTATTTTTGCACTAGCTTTATTTGTATATTTATTTTTGTATGTTTAATTAAAATGACTATTTAATTAAATATGCAAAAAAACACTGCACAAACTAAGGTACACAAACGGCGCCCCATACTCAGGATCGTTGCAATTTTGCTTGCAAATGCTGAAAATCACTCGAGTTTTCATCGTTTTAAACATAACAGAATTTAGTTTCTTGTTTTATGCGAAATTTATTTTTTTGGTTTGTTATTGAATATTTTTTGTGCTGCTAAGGTTAGCATTGTTCTTAATATGTTTTTAAAGTTTGAGCTAAATCGTGCATCGTGTTTTTATGAAATATTGTTCTTATAAAAAAATGTGTTAGCCTATCATGCAATATGTTGAATTAAAATTAAGACCATGTACGATGAAAAGCAAAAAGCCATAATCGTTTTTTTAAAGTCTTGGAGGCACAATCAAAATTACAGTACAGCGTGAGTTAATCGTGCAATAAGAACTGAAACACGGGTTAGTAATAGTTTTTGATATGAGATCAGAAATGCACTTTTGAACAAGTAGCAATGAATTAATCGGCACTTACAGCTTGAGCAATGATTTGCCGGCTTGTGGTTGCCATTTTTGCATGACAATAAACCTCATTTTCACCGCACAATTTACGTCCAGCTTTTCCAAAACTCAGAATTTGGAAAACGCTAAAACAAATCAGTTGATATCAAAAATAAGGAACTTGAAGTAAAATCGAATTCTTAAGTGGCATGGCTTGCAGTATACTTACCACATTTTTTAGTTGATTTAGAATTTTTACAAGTTGATTTTTACAATTGAAGCGTACAGCATGTGCTGCTGGGTGCAATTTGCCGTTGGTTTGAAACATACAAAACGTGCGCTTTTGATTTGACGTCGAATGCAGACCACAGGCGCGCAACCAAGAAATTGTCAAGGAGGGGTGCTTGAACTAAAATCTTGTTGTAGTCAGAAAACTTCCTAATCTAGGCGGCGCAGTGAACAAACTGATGAAACTCCTTCGGGGTTCTGGGGACAAAGTGACCAGACATCTATTGTTAATTTTCGGAAAAAATAGCTTTCTTAATTCCATTTGGATCACATTTGGCACCTTTTTGGAGCTATTTGAAAAAACTAAATTGCTAACATTTGAAATAATTAATTTATCCAGCCCCTTCCGTCCCAACCCCCTTACTTCACAAGTCAAGTGTGGAAAACACGTTTAAACGCTTGTAGTTTGGGTTAATCTTTTTTAGTTATTTGGCTGAAAGAGGAAGTGAAGCCTCGTTAGCTCCCGACCTCCCCCCACCCTCGAGGTTGCACTTGCACCACTGGCAGTCCATACTTGTCACTCACATCATTTTACAAATTTAATCAATACTTAAAATACTCAAGCTTCTGTAACTAATCATCGACATTTAGCAACAGAAAATAAAAATCACTTACGATAGAATGATAATTATGGTATGATGTACGCTAGTATACTGAATAAGCCCACGACGATTTTTTTTTTGAAAAAATCAGTGAAAGCCTAAAAAAATACTCCCCCAACAGGTTTATGAGCCAGTAGGATCTTAAGTGAGGTGACAGTAAATCTATAAATTACGAATTCAAATAAAGGGTTTGCCCTTCTCTTCTAGCACCCTGTTTTGCTGGCCATCGCCTGGCTGTGTGCAACGGCGGTCGGCGCGTTCATTTACCTCGAGCGGGAGCGGTGGTTGTCTCTGTGGCACGCCTGGCCGTAACCTGAGGGCTTCAGGAGAGTGAAAGCTTGACCCGTTGGTTAGCTTGCCGCATATTTTTTATTGCCCAGATTAGATTTTTTTTAATTTTTAGGTTTACTGTACTGTCACCCCCCCCTCCCTCCACGAAGAAACTGAATGGCGAAACGGCATGTTCGGTGCATTTTATTAATAAGTGTTTTATTAATTTTAATCTTTCAATTTATTGGTTTGGCCAAACTTCATTGAAGTCTTCAACAGGTTAGCGGCAAAAATACGAACTATTTTTGTCCAAAATTTGTATTTTTATGATTTTGAGAAATTAGCTTTAGTAGGGTAATCGAACCCGCAATCCCTTAAACTTGGATCAGATTTTTTGCACTATCAAACGCTAGCAGTTACAAGTAGCAAACTTACCTGAAAATAATACACGCAACCAGAAAAACTACAAGTTTCATTGTTATACTATTCAACAATTTCGTTTCAGATTTTATAAAATTACACAAACCTAATCAATGTACACTGAAAAGCTTATAAATTTTTACTTCACTCTTTTTGCTGTACTACTGCTTTCACGTTTCTTTCTACTTCCATTACGTCTGAACAAACCAACCAGGAACCTTCTCGCTTTTGATTGTTCTTGGTTGCATACCGGTTTTCGGTTTTCAATGTCAAATCTTTTTTCTCTCTTCTCTTTGCTTTTTTTTTTTTTTGAAAACGAACCAAAAACGAAACCAGGGGGGACATGACAGAACGTGTTAGCGAACTCGAAAAGGCCATTCTCGCTCGCTAAAAAGCGCTAACGAACAAAAACTCTTCGTGGACAAACTGCAATTTCTGAGCCGTCTCGCCCAACACACGTTAAAACAATTCGCTTGAATTTCTTTGCGAGATGTTTGTTATATGTGTTAGTACGTAATAAATACTCTCATTGTGACGTCAGATGCATTTCTACTTCAAATAATGCGTTCAAGCGTACTGTACAGTATGTACTACATTGTTATGGAAAAAGATACCATAACCTATGCGTTATTATTCTATGCAAGCAAATTCCTCAACTGATGATATTTAGTAAATGAACGACAGAATTTAATTATATTTTTGGATCAATGTGAAATAAGAAGAACTTTTTCCATACTACAATTTTTTTAAACGACGTAAAGCGCCCTTGAGGTTGTTGGTGGGTAAACTCATATGTTAACAGTAACTCTAGGTCTTTAGGTTTCAAAAATTTTCAAAAGTGAACAACTCGAAGTACACTCTTCCTCTTCAGAACCGGTAAATCTTGAGATGAGACTGGCTGTTTTTAATTTTTTGCCGATATTCAGTCTCATTTGTTCTTGATTTTGTAAAACTTTTTAGAGCATCGATGTCAATTTTAGCGGGCATATTTGAGACACTGTTTAATTCCTATTGCTCTGTCTGCTTAAGTGAAGGCTTTTTTCTTGCTTTTGCAGCATCGTAAAATTGCAAAAGGGAAAAAGCAAGCTTTTTTCAATTTGAAAAACTGCCAAAAAAATTTTCAATTGCTTGCGCAGAGCAACGTAGCTTTATAATTTTGAATAGTTGCAAGTTTGCTTGCAAATACTAAAAAATCACTGAAATTTTATCGCTTTAATTCAGCACAAATTTTAGTTTTTTTGATTAGTTTGATTTTTTTATGTTTGGTTTTGGTTTACTTTGCTGCCGAGGCTGGCATTATTTTTAATTTTTTCTTAAATTTAGAGCAAAAATGAGCCTCGTGTTTTAGAAAATCATTCTTATAAAAGGAGTGTATTGCAATTTTTGTCAACTGGCACTACAACATTTCTTTATCAGTCGAAACAGCAAGTGGTTTTCAATGTAATTCACTTTTTTTTAGCAGTCTTGATAGCAAACATGGCGACGATTTTAATTACTTTTCAGCAAAAATTCGCTTCGGTTAGAAGTTTTCAACATTTCGCCGTTAAATTTCTGAACCAAAAAGATTTCTCACACGCTTAAAGAGCGCTTCAAGATCCTCTTTAAGTTGGCGAGGAAAATGTGACGTTTTTTTACTCGAACTGCTTTCCAATTACAACAATTAGGTAATTGCAAACCACTTTTCTCAAATCTGGTACCATTAATCATCCTCCAATCATTTTTTTCTTTAAAATATAGATGAATCATATTAATCGTGTGAAGTTCTTTTTTGAAATTAAAATAAATTATGATTTACAGGTTTGTAAATAAGAGAAGTACAATTTTACCACTAACCACCGCCGACATAGCCGATTTTCACAACCAGTTTAAACAAGTTTTTTCAGGGCCACTTTTTAGGCACGTTTCTCAAAAGTATTATTTTCATTAAGATAGGCCTAAAATTAAGTTAGTTTTGCAGCAAAATTAAGTTTTTAATGTATTATATTGCAGTACCGGTAACCTAATGAATTACGAAAATAATTTAAGGAAATCAATGTATAGCGTCAATTCATATGCTTTTTACCGAGTTGTTTGGCAAGTTTAGACAATATAATTGGCATTTTTTCGAATGCCATGCAAGTACTGCTTATTGTTGTTGGAAAACATGCGCATGACTTTGTGAAGATACAAGCATAATGTTTCAGATTTTTTCGAAAAAAAAATAGCGCTTTATTTCTTGGCTAATTGATCGAAAATGAAGTATTGCAAGTGGAACGATCACACTTGGCTGATAAAGAGATTACGTTGCTCGCAGTTTCACACGTTCGCAAGTTTACGCCCAGTGTAGACGGGACATATGACTTAGGAAAATGTTTTCGACTTCTTATCAATATTTACTAAATTAAAATCTCAATATAACGCAGTTCAAATAATAACTCCGTTGTAATTGTACGACACTGGACTCTTACGCACTATTGCATTTGGTAATTAACTGTACTGATTAAATAGCTACCATAGATTTCAAATTACTTATTGGGGTTTCACTGTTTAAGCATAAACAAATCAATTATACAAAAGCAATCATCACTGCAGGGTGCAAGAAATGCAGTAATTTTTTTTGTCTCGCATTGTTTTTCTATACGCCAATCAAGTCTTCTTTATTTAAAGAGTTTAACTTTAAATCAAATTTTGAGAAATTTGCAATGGGACAATTTATTATAAAATCAACGTGATTTTAAAGTTAAAGCCACATTTGAAATTTATTTAATCAATGCAACTAAATTATTTCAGATATTATTATTACTTTAGGGGCAAAATTTTTTACTGTTTTTGTAGTAGAGCTGTCAGGTAAGCACTTAAGCAGTCAATACATTAAGTTTGTTTATCTGTGCTTCACCTCACCAGTCGCCATTCGTATTTGCCATGTCTCTGGTTAGCTCAAATAGTTTGTCCTCAGTAACAAACTGAACATAATCTTTTAAATTCTTATATACTCACAACTATTTATTATGTAATTGCCATTTTACTGGCTTTAAAAGATTGTAGTTTCAAATCGGTAAACACAGATAGAATAACATAAGATAACGCTGCAACTAAAAACAACCCTATACTTCACTCATGACTCGCAATCATTGAATAGATAGTTAAAAACTGCAGATGCGAGATACAAACAGAAAAAGGCACAAGCTCCAAGTGCTTCTCGACTCAGAGTTCTAAATCGAGCCGGGCTTTTCGAATTGGGTTTGAGCCTAAAATTTTGGGCTTAATTCAGGCCTAATATGTACTTTTTGTCTTAGGTGAGTTGCACAAAAATATAATCAAAATAACTTGGCAACATTGCAAAATTTTTCATACCTAACTTAACTTTCGTTTTTTTTTCGGGCATGAATTGGGCTCCAAATTATAGTTTTCGGTCTCGGACCGGGTTCGGGTTCATATTTTCGGGTTTGGGCCTGAACTAGTACGGCTCGTTTACAACTCTATCTCGATTTAACACGAGTAACTAACGCAATAAGCAAGTTTCACAAAAGCTAAAAATTTCGACATCATTAGGCCCCTTTCACGTAGGCGACATTTGTCGCGCAACAGCTGTCGCGCGACCGTATGTTTGCATTGGTTTAAATGGAGCTTTTCACACAGTGTCGCTGTCGCGCTGTTGTCGCCCAGGGACAAATTTCAGTCGCTGTCGCACGACGACAGGTGGGCGACTAATAGGTGACATTTTAGTTGCGCGACACCATCATAACACCCAAGTAAATGGAGCTTTTCACACATGTCGCGCATTTTGCGCGACACAACTGCTTTCAGGCAGCCGAATTCTAGAGCGTGAACTGAAATAAGGTATTGGCCTTGAAATCAATTCACTTAATGCCCAACAAAGCCCTGCATTATGAGTCACTTGCATAGCCAATCAATTATTATGAGTCATCTGCTTATAGACAATTGGATTTGTTGACTTTTCGTCAGAGGGTATCGGATTTCATTCTCTGTGAAGACACCCCAAAAGTCGCTTTCTTAACACCTTAAGCTAGTGGGCTAGTTTGTTTTTTTGTTTTAGCTTTCAGTAGAAATTTAAAAGACAAAAAAATTTTGACATAGTTTGGGGGTACTAATCCCTTGGAACCCCCAAATGGCCCCCCAACAATCAAGTTTTTTGATCGCTTAAGCTATAGGGTGCTACTTTTTTTGATATCAAAAGGTAATGAAGAGACAAATACCTGGACATAGTTTGGGAGTACCACCCCCCGGAAAACCTCCTAACGGAGCCGAAAAATCGCTTTTTGAACGTTTAAGCTAAGGCGCTAGCATTTTTTTTGAATGAATAAATACTTAATTGAAAAATATTTTGATATAGTTTGGGGGTACCAACCATCCGGACCACCCAAAATCATTTTTTGAACAAGCGCCAGTGCTTGAAACTGAAGACCTGGGTTCGGCCATCGCTTTTATCAAACCAAAATTATATTGAATCTAGCATATTTAATTTTTTTTTTGATTAGGACATAATTGCTTTTAATATTAGTTGTTTTGACACTAGATATTATCAGACGATATCAGTTTTCATTCACTGTGAAGACCCCTAAATTTACTTTCTGAACACCTTAAGCTAGCGCTTAAGCTACCTAAGCTAGGGAGCTTCTTTTTTTTTGGTATTAGTAGAAATTTAAATCACAAAAATATTTTGACATACTTTGGGGGTGAGTACCAACTCCCCGGAACCCCCAAATGGACCCCCAAAATCAAGTTTTTTGACCGCTTAAGCTAGGGTGCTACTTTTTTTGATATCAAGAGATAATAAAGAGACAAATACCTAGACATAGTTCGGGGGCACCATCTCACTCCAGAAACCCCCCAAATGGATCCCCAAAAATCACTTTTTGAATGGCAACGCTAAGGTGCTTTTTTTGGTATCAGCAAATACTTAATTGAAAAATATTTTTGACATAGTTTAGTGGTACCAACAACATGGAACCACAAAATGGACCACCAAAAATCAATTTTTCTAACGGCTTAAGCTAAGGCTCCGTTTATTATCGACATCAATAGATTTTATAAAAACAGAGAAAAAATTTTGACATGCAGTCGTTCGCCATCTCTTCGGATTGACATGGTTTGGTGGTACCAATCACCCGGAACCTCCAAACGGACCAACAAAAGTCAATTTTTTCAACGGCTTAAGCTAGGGTTTTAGTTTTTTTGATATCAGTAGATATTTAACTCACAAATACTTGGATATAGCTTGGGGGTTGATATCAGTAGATATTTAACGGGCAAATATTTTGACACAATTTAGAGGTACCATCCACCTGGAACCCCCCGAAATGGAACACCCTAAAATCACTTTTTGAACAGTTACACTAGCTCGCTTGTTTTTGTGTTTTTTGATATAAAGATATATTAAATTGAAAACCATTTAGACATGCTTTGGGGATACCAACCACACGGAACCCCCAAATGGACTCACCAAAATCATTTTTTTAACGGCTTATAAGCTAAGGTGCTAGTTTTTTTTCAAATCAGTAGATATTTAACTAACAAATACTTGGACATAATTAGGGCAAAAACCTTCCCCCAGAAATCCCCCAAAATCAATTTGTTGAATGGCTTAATGCTCCAGTTTTTATTGATATCAGGAGATATTTAAAATACAAAAATTTTGACATAGTCTGGGGGTACACCCCTCCGGAAACCTCCCAAATGGAACACTCAAAATCAATTATTTTGAACGGCTTGAGCTAGGGTGATACTTTTTTTAGATATCAGGAGATATTTAAGAGACATTTTTTCACATAGTTTGGGGGTTCCAACCCTAAAAACCTCCCCAAAAATCACGTTTTGAAAGCTAAATTTAACAATTGATTTTAATCGATTGGGTTCATATGCTGAGCTGGCTTAATGATTAAAGGCGCCAGCGTTTGAAATTGTCGTGATTGAACTGAGCTGGGTTCAAATACTTAGTCGGATATCCGTCTTGCCCAAACCACAAATGATTTAAAATTGACATTCATTTTTTTTATGAGACAAAATCTTTTTGTTCGCATTGCATACGATTGAGTTTTATAAAAATATTGGTAACCTTCAAAGTATGGAGGGGAGAATGATGGTAAAATGGAACTGGCGGGAGTCCCGTATTATTTTCCTCCGGGAAAATGAATTTTTAGTTTTCATTTTGTTTTATTCACTCGCTTCTAGAACGCTTATTGACGTTGGTCAAAATCATTTTAACTAACGTATAAGTTTAGCGGACAGATTTGGCGCGAAAACAATGGAGACAAAAATGTGTCCAAAATTTCTCGCATCTCCTATCTTTTATGACGGAAAATGGCCGACAAGTGTTACAAAAAGTTGAATTTTTCGAAACATACTCAACCTTTTTTTAAAATTCAAATTGATTGTAAAAGTTAACGTTGTTTTCTGTAAAATTATCAAAATTTCAAACAAAGAAAATTAAGTTTAGCATAAATTTTTTGACTTTTAAAAAAGCGAAGGTGCAAATTTTCGCGATATCCTATGTTTAGCATGCAAAGACAATGCAAAAAAATTTGGAAACAATATGTAAAAGTTTCATAAACTAAAAAATTCTTGTTGTTTTTTCAAAAATTAAACTGCTTTCCAAAATTAACGATGTTTTCTTTGAGTTAAGACAAATAAGTTTAGAAGTAGTATTATTTAGCATAAAATTTGTATAGCTAATTTGTCGCAAGTTCAACCAGCCTTGCGCGTCTATATATAAAAAGTAGTATCTAATCTACAGTCAGAAATACAACCAAAAACGCTCCTTCATTGTTGATCTTGACAATTTTACGTAGTGTTAGCTTTACTGAATCACACGCTATAAGTGCACTAAAGTCTGTGCAAGCAAAATACACCAATTTTGCAATCAAACTTCGACTTTGAACAGAAATTTTCTGTCTGATTGTGATGTTTTGGGCTGTCTCTTTATCAGCTGATCAGCAAAAGCACAGTGACATAATAAAAACTTTATTGTCTTTAACAATAATAAAATAATGTTTGAAGTTAAGATTATGTAGTTTTTGGTGGTAATGATAAAAACTATAAAAACAGGATGTAAAGTAACCTATATCGAGGACGTAGTAACTAATCACAATCGTTACCTACTTATTCACTATATTTGGATAAAAACTGCAATCTTGGGAGTATGGCAAAGATCTCTTTGCATGCTTTGTCGATCTTGAAACGCATACGACCGAGTTCCTCGGGATAAACTTTGGAAGGTTTTGCAGGAGTATGGTGTTAATGGTCAATTGTTGCGCGCCATTAAGTCATTCTATTGCCGACCAGAGGTTTGTGTTCGGGTAAATGGCAAGCAATCAAAGCCGTTTCATGTGGGCGTTGGACTCCGGCAAAGGTGCGTTTTGTCACCTCTCCTTTTCATTGTTTACATGAATTGGATCGACAAATGCAGCAAAGCTGATGAGTGTGCCACGATTGGAAATTGCAAAATCAGTCGTCTGCTATTCGCTGATGATTTGGTTCTGCTTTCTTCCACAGAATCTGGCCTCCAGCGCGCATTAAATAGCTTTGCAGATGCATGCAACACCGCCGGAATGAAAATAAGCACGGCCAAAACTGAGGTACCTCATCTTTCAAGAAACCCTGATCAGTGCGTATTACAAGTGAATGGGCGACACTGAAGCAGGTACAGAAATTTAGGTATCTTAAGGTTGCATTTACGAGTGACGGAAGGCAGGACGAAGAACTCGATACCCGAATAGGCAAGGCTAGTGCAGTAGTGCGAGCTTTGCACTACTCGGTTGTCATAAAACGAGAATTGTCGAAAAAGGCAAAGCTCTCAATTTTCAAAGCAGTTTTTGTCCCCATGCTCACTTATGGACATGAATGTTGGGTAATGACCGAAAGAATGCGATCACAAGTGCAAGCGTCCGAAATGAGGTTTTTGCGAAGAATCGAAGGAGTTACACTGTTTAACAAGGTGCGTAGCTTTGAGATTCGAAAATCTCTCAACATCGATCCGTTACCTCCCCGAATTGAAAGATCTCAGCTTAGATGGTTTGGCCATGTAAGCAGAATGCCTCAGGAAAGACTGCCCAAACAAGCTTTACTTGCCAAAGCAAATGGGAGAAGACCAGTTGGACAACCTAGAACTAGATGGACCGATTACATTCAGAATCTTGGATGGAATCGCTTGGGACTTCGCCCAAGCGAAATGATGGATGTGATGGAAGACTGTGAGGTGTGGCGGCTCAACCTTGAGCTACTGCCCCCGCAACCCTCACGGAAAAGCGGGCAATAAAGAAAGAAAAAGAAGGATAAAAACTGCTTTTTTAGTGTAATACAACATTGGTTAATAACCGAGTTCTGTAAATTCAGGGGTCGTAAGCTGAGGCTACTGGAATTGAGCGTTGTTGGTAAAGCGGTGCTAAATAATATAATGAACTTAATGCTAGTGATGCACCGGTCCAGCACAATCGTGCGACGGTAAAATTTTAAAAATTTTAAGAAAAAGTAGAAAAATACGTTAGTCAGACTAAAAGCAGTAAAATATACAAACAAGCCAGGCTAACTCACAGTTAGTCAGGATAACTTAGATAGTTGTACTAGGAGTAAACTATTTATAGTCGCGCATGCTTGTTCAGCACCTAACCAGAATTTTTATTTAAAATCAAATCACACCAAATCTTTCATTATACTCGTTGTATTACGCCGAAGCGTGTTACAAGTTCGCATGGCCTATCTCCGCGTCATTGCGCCCTGGCAGTACAGCTTTGGAAAAAATGTTGCTGCGGTGACAAGCGGTTGGCAACACTGTGTCCAATTTAATCGGCCCGAGATTTGAACCCCAGACCTCCCACTCCAAAGATGAACGCGTTACTGCTAGACCAAATAACTGTTCGGCAGTAGCGTAGCCAGGGGAGGGCGGGGGGAGCTATACCCGCTACCATTGGCCTAAAGTATGCAAAATAGCACGTTTTTAGTGCTTTTGAGGCCGATTTTTGTTCCAAAAATGAAAACAGTTCCCCCCAACGGAATAGAGGAACAGAAAGCCTGCTGTTCGGTTAGCATTTTTTATTGCTTTGTTGTGTTTGTTTACAATAATTGCACTTAAGAAAAAATAGTCCAGCACCCATAAAATCTTAAATGAAATATTTGCTGAGTTAAAAAATTGTGTTATTTGCTTTCGCGTTTACTTCCTAAGTTTTTTGTTAGCTTTAAATTTGTTTAAACTGTATGTGGAAGACAAAGACAATCAAATCATTGAGATTTTTGTTTGTTACTTTTAGTTTGCACGATTTACTGTTAGTTTTTTTTATAATTAGGCCTACCACTGGAACAATACTGCTATTTCGTTCTTTACTTTTATATTACTTGTTTACGTTTCTCTTTTACTTTACTCTTTCGAAGCATAGTCGCAACGGTGGCAATAAATTAACTCTAGTTTTTGTACAGTTATGTAGGCCCATTTTTAGTTAATTTTGTTTACTTTACCTCTAATTAAAGCATTAAAAAATTATATCACAGAAAAGGATTGAATTGATGTCAGATTGTCAGGTTAATTATGGTTAACATTGCTGTTAAATTAGTTTTTGAATGATAAACGCCAAAAAGGTGGAACCAGGCCAGAGATGTTTGAAACCAACTGGGCCGATTAGCCAGATGGGGCTCTCTCCACCTATCCGTAATTCAATTAGGTGGTGCTCAGCCCCGCAAAAAATATTTTTACATAATTTAATTGCGTTGGAGGCTTCACGCTGTCCTTTTTTATCACTTCAGGTCAAGCAGGGAAACAGTTCATAACTGGCGCGTTGCCTGGATTTCGCAAAGGGGGAGGGGCTTTTTTGGAAGCTTGAAACAACAGTAAACGAACTTGACCCAAATTTTTATTAGTCTTGAATCAGATTGAGGCGATTATTTTGTCAAAATCAGGTGATCTCAAAAAAAGTCTTCACCGAAATTTTAACGTTTTTTCTGGCCGAAATTAGGTGATCTCCGAAAAAAAAAAGGTTTTCACCAACTTTGGATGAGCTCCAGAACAAAAAAAATCCACTGTTCTGGTCCAAGTTACGGCAAGTCCTTTACAACTTCTGCTCCCCAATCCCGTTGGGGGAGCTGTTTTCATTTTTGGCGCAAAAATCGGCCTCAAAAGCACTACAAACGTGCTATTTTGCATACTTTTCAGGCCAATGGGAAGGAGCTGTAGCCCCCCCATCCCTGGCTACGCTACTGGGTTATAGTCTTTGGTTTGACCCGACCGCAAATCTAACCTGAGTCAACCATTTCAGTAGCAGACGCTTTCCACGCAACCTCTGATCGGTAAAATGGAGTGTGCACCTCGGATGGAAGCAATTTTAAAAAGGGTGTGTTCAAGTTACCTTCCGGCAAGCTACGCAAATAAGCTTTTTAAAAGCTACATCAAACCTTTTTGCATTCATTGGCATGTTAAACGCAGAAGAGAAAAAAATGTCCCGGGTTATAGAAAATTTTTGCCGTTTTCGTTATCCAAATTTTAGCTAATTTATTAAAATTTCCGATGAAACTGGGATGTTTCAACAGATAGCATTGCTAATTTTGGAAATCAGCTTAAATTTTGAAAAAACATCAAGTATTTTTTAGTTTATCCAAGTATTATATTATTTTCAAAATTTTTTGCATGCTAATAAAGAGAGGATATCACAAAAATTTGCACTTTTGCCATTTTAAAAGTCAAAAATTTTGTGCAAAACTTAGTTTTTTTCGTTCAAAACTTTGATAATTCTATAGAAAGCATCGTTAACTTTTATAATCAATTTGAATTTTAAAAAAAGGTCAAGTATGTTTCGAGAAATTCAATTTTTTATAACACTTGTCAGCCATTTTCCGTTATAAAAGATAGGAGATGCGAGAAATTTTGGACACATTTTTGCCTACATGAACGCTTAACAATGAAACGAATGATCCACTAAACTTATACGTTAGTTAAAATGACTTTGACGTTGGTGAGCTGATTGCAAGGAAATATTTATTGCTATGGTGTTTTTTTTGTGTTTTGAAAGTTATATTTTACCGGCTAATCTAATTTCAAGATAAAAATAAGTTCAATTGCACTAATGAAGCTGCAATCAGAAAATGTTTGGAAATTGCGAACAGCGATAATCAGTAGAACACGTATATCGTTTTGCTGCTTTTACCTTTTTCTTTACCCCTGTTTTTATATGTGATGTTTTCAATGGACCCGAGGTTATGAAATAAAACAACTGAACTGAACTGACCTATGAGGCTGCAGATTATTATTTGCCTCAAAAAAGAGCGTCATTCTTCGCTTTCTTCTGTAAAACTCGTGCTAATGCGCAACAAGTGTTCCCAGTGCAAACTGGTTTGTACCGGTACGATGAATGATAGGTGCAACATATTAACGATAATAACCTTAATGTAAGTTAAAGAAACTTAACGGAAGTTAATTTAGTCTGTTAACATGAAAAAACTTTTTAACGAATTAATGAGTTAATGAAAAACTTATTTTCGTTATTAACGGACTTGTGTCCACCTAAGTTAATAATGAGTTGGTGACTAAATATTTGAAGTGTGAACTTACGGAATAGTCATATACCTGTGCTTGGTCTTTCGTACAAAAGTTTCGAAAGGAAAAGGTTCTCACGGTCACGATAAGTCGCCGTATGTGAAAAGCTACTTTTTCTGTCGCGCACGTTTAAAACGTTAGGACGCGCGACAGCTGTTGCCTGTGTGAAAGAGGCCTTAAAGATCGAAAGTGATACGATTTACGTAAAAATGTTTAACTGCAAAATAAACTAAACTAAGGTTTTCAATTTAATTCACCAATTTTGTATTCAAAATATAGTTAATACGCGAAAAAAGCACAAAAACACAAGAAACTATAGCACAACAAACATTAAATTATTGTGGAGGATCATTTTGGCAAGCTGCATGATTAAGCCCGGGTCCTCATTTTCTCAAAACAGACAACACTTAACGTGTTTCACATGGAAATTTACATGAAAACAAAACAGACAGGTTTCCCGTAAATTTCGACGAAAATATATGAAAGTTACTACAATACATCAAGAAAAAGTTAAAGAAGTGAAAAATCCAGCCCATTCCGGTAGTTACAATAGCTAAAATCAAAAAAAATGTTTGAAGTTTCGGGGCTGTCGTAGCAAAGATATTTAATAAATGCAAATAGGTACTACCTGAATCAGTTTAGAAACCTTGAATTTGTTTTGCCAGTTTGAATTTACAGAAAACGGAGAAGTTTTGCCAACTTTGAACTGGTCACGTGATGTGACTGAAAAGATTAATATTATTCAATCTCTTTCTTTTGAAACTTGAGGATTTCCAAAAAGTAGTCAGGGGCTATATCTTTTTGTATTCGTTGAATGTCTTTGTAACCGCAGCCTCAAAACAAACACAAAAAAAAAAACGTAAAACTACCAGAAGTGGCTAGGTGCTTCTCCCTCTCTAACAATATTTACCAGCACGACTTTTCAGTTTTTATGGTGCAAAGCAAATTTAGATCTCAAAACAGTTAAATATTTGCTTGATTGTTTTGTTTTCCATTGTTGGACTGAGGTGACTGGTCGTTGGAGTTTTCTAATTTTAGTGCTAACTTAAAAATTAAAATCATCCATAGTATCTGACTAGCAATTCCACGTTTTTTCCATTTGGTGGCGGATTTTCTTCATTTCTGCTCCTCAGCTGGAAGGTTGGAAAAATCAAGCTCTCATGCAGATCTGGCTGTAATCTCTTTATTTTCTTCAGACAGATCCTCATATGCTCAAGGCGAAGTTGGCTCTCGATTTTATTCTTTTTTTGGTTTTTCCTCATC
Source organism: Trididemnum nubilum (assembly GCA_963965965.1). Classification (NCBI taxonomy): domain Eukaryota; kingdom Metazoa; phylum Chordata; class Ascidiacea; order Aplousobranchia; family Didemnidae; genus Trididemnum; species Trididemnum nubilum. The sequence continues at coordinate 9,635,461 of OZ014469.1, forward strand.
AAATTCGTACGCTAAGATGTTCCAGTCGCTGATTTCAATTGAGCTTACCGTATTATTGCTGGGCACTTTGCTTGAATCTCCAGAACATGATGATTCATCGGCAGTTGCTAATTTAACATCGGACAACCCGTTGCTTGCAAATTTAGATGGATCTTTTGGCCTCCAATCTTCTGTCAATTCTATGTAAGATCCAGAACTTGATGATTCATCGCTAAATGTTGATTCAACATCTGACAACCCATTGCTTGCAAATTTAGATGGATCTTTTGGCGTCCAATCTTCTGTCAATTCTATGTAAGATCCAGAACTTGATGATTCATCGCTAAATGTTGATTCAACATCTGACAACCCGTTGCTTGCAAATTCGAATGGATCTATTGGCGTCCAATCTTCTGTCAATTCTATGAACCTCTTGGTTTTCTTCATCGCATGCAATGTTAAACTCGCCATTGGGTTTGAAAGATCATCAGAATCATCCAACTTTCTTTTCCTACCGGTGTCTGCTTCTGGACGCCTGGCGGTATAACAACTCGATCCCTGCAAAACCATAACATTGGTTATTTCTAAGAAGAGTGCCTGGATTGCGTGGATTAGAATTATTATATCTTTCATCCAAAAAGAAACTGCATTAGACTCAACGTGTGGCAGGTGGTTCAATTTCTGATACTGTTTAACCTTATTTTACAGAGTATGGGGGCATTTTAGCTTGTTTCTCGTTTTATTTATTGTTTTTATTTGACAAATTCCTCAAAAAAAAAAATGCTTTATTCTTTAAACCAACTTGGCCTAGAGTCAAATTTATTCAAAATAACTCATAAAAATTAAAGTTGCTACGACAAGGGAAACTTTTTCAGTTTTGAGGTTAGTCGAAGTCACTGTGCAAAATCATTTTGTGGTCAATTTTAACTTACCGGTAAATGACAAAATGACATACTTTTTGTGACGTAACAACTTTGACTTAGACATAATCTTTTGCTTAAGAGTTTAATAGAGGGCATTTTTGCGGTAAAAAACGTGAGCCAAACCTGCTATTGCTTTGGAGCATTGATGCGTTTTGGTTGTTGTTCTATTCTTATTTCTGAAAATTAAAGCTTGAAAAATTTGCAATATGCGACATTTGGTCTAATCTTCAAATGTAGGTTAATCCGTTTACATGCTTTGAATTATTGGAAAAAACACGCAGGGAAGAGTCCAAAATTATTCTATTCTACAGTAATTACTTTTAACAATCAGAACCAAAGACCATCAAAATTGTGATAGGATTCCATTGCTTTGGAGATTTGTATGTCGACCTAGTTATGATTTTGAAGACAATGAAAATAACTGAAACCACAGAGCGTTAAAATTAATTTTTGACATCTGGAGTCAATCCGAATGCTTAATCCGCTGTCAGAAATGGTACAGTCACTCTTTTTACCGCGAAGGCAATAATCTGCTGTCTTGTCGTTGTCTTTGTATCATCCTCCTGGTTTTTACATTGAAAAGCTCCGTCCTTTATCTTGCACACTCCGTCAGCATCACTGCTTCCATCAATCAAGTTCATTTCAACGTCGGTGACGTTACAAGTACCATCAATGCAGATGGGTGATTGCCTTGCTTTGTTGATATCCATCAGATAAAAGAAACTAAAATAAATCAACAAAAATTTACAATGCAGTATGAACGTAAGTGTGACAGCATATTCTTAGCTTCAACGCTCGTTAGGCGGTACGCTGGGCGTACCAAGTTTCTAATTATGCTAAACTAAAAATACGCCATTAATTTCATAATTTTTTGATCAGTGTAGAACGAACATAATTACCACACAAAAAGTTAGGGCATAGCATAAACTTGGCTTGAAATCATACACGTTCCGGTGTAATTCTGTAGTTGCTTGAATCAACTCCTAGTGGTACTTTGTTAAAGCAGCACGGCGGGTGGATTTTAGTAAATTAAAGCAAGAAAATTACGTTTTGGTAAAGTTACTTTTGCGCCGGAGAGACTGGTTCTAAAAATCCGGGCGTATGTATGGTAGTTTGAAATTTGAGTGCAGCCAATTACGTAGCAAGATTTGTTTAGGGCGGGAACGTGTCAGTTTAAAAATGTTCAGACCAAAAAAGCTTTTTTTTCGTCCCAGAGGACTTACTGCTCGAGTTTTTAAAGGTTTTATTCTCTCTAACAGCAACGATGTCGCAGCTTTTAAAAGAATTAATAGGCACAAAACGGCTCAAAGGAATGTTATAGGCATCGCTTTTTAATCAATTTGATAGAATGTCTCAACATCTAAGTGATTGTTCTGAAAAAGTTAAAGATATTGCAACAGTTACAATAGACTGTTTATTAAGATATGCCATGTGCGTTTTCACAAAGTATTCCCCTAGATTTACAATCTGTTGCTTTGCTTATATCTAGTTTGGGGGATTTGGTAGATCGTCTATGCGGTGAAGTCTCGAGCTACAGATCCTTCGCTGCCTTCCAGTTCCCATTCGTGTACATAATCTACAGCAAATTTCAAATATACTTTTGATTTTTGTTGTTTGTTATTTTTGTTTTTTGATGCGAGTGGAGACCTGTAAACTTCTGCTAATTCTGTTCGATTCGCACAACGCTTTGATAGGAAATAAAGTGTTAAAAACAATATTTTATAAACAAGAATCCCATGTCACCATCATTATTTAAAATATCGTACCTAAACATAATGAAGAATGGTAAACTAATAAACAATCCCTTTTTTGCAGAAGGAACTTTCAATAAAATTGAATACTAACTGAAACTGGAACTAACAATTGTGTAAAATAATTGGGAGTAACTGCAGTATCTGACTGAAAGTTTCAAGAAAATGAAACGAAAATACTATTTATCGGCGAGTTTTTCATTTGCTTTTTAAGGATTAAAAATTAAGCTTTAGGGTTAGTTTTAAAATAAGGATTTGAGTTTAATTCAGATTTTAAGTCGGGAATAATGACCGTAAACAGAAGTTTCCGGTGAAATATAGTGTCCTTCAAAGCAATAAATCAGCCTTTGGCCTCAATGTGACTGCTGGCAACCAAGAGTACAGAAAACAAACGACCGAACCTTGCTGTGTTGCCAGTGTATTCTTATTTGTGGTGACCAACTTTGATTGGCCAGTATACAACTGAAATTTTGGGAGAAGTGTTTGTCCCCTTTGAGACTTTCCATTAATGGACAAATCTATGCGAAATTAAACTAATAACTAAAGATGAACGTTTTTGAAAGCTTGTTTAGTCCAGTTTACGTTAAGGTAGGTTTGAAAAATCATGTCTACAGCACTTCAACCTATTTTTTTAATTCTGAAGGCAGGAAATCATTTTAACGAAATAAAATTTCGAGATACTCGAAAGTTAATCACAAAAATTAATTTACTAAAAAGTAATTTTACTCTATAATAGGTTGACCAAACTGCAATTTGTTTTACCTTTTCATCAAATAGAAATTTATGGCGATTTCAAAACTGCTTAGTTTCAAAGTTCTATGAGTTAATTGAATTTGCTATCACTAGAGTATGGCAATTTCCATTACCAGCAGCACTAAATAGTCATCATCAAGAGCCGTATTTACACATCGCAAAATGTCACAGTGCCAGGAAAAAAAGACCTTTTTTTCAGGTTTCACCTGCTCAATGATTTTCTGAGGAAGACCTTTCAATATTTAGAATAAAATAGGACAGTGTGAAGCTTCCACATTTCATAATGGGCAAGTGGCAGTTTGACTCGAAGACCGAAAGGGCCCTTTGCTGTCTCCTGGAAAAGACAACTTGGTGTATAAATTGTAATTTATAATTATGACTCTGACTCTTACAACTTTGGACGCAAAATATGGTTTCAGATGATTGCATCAACAAAAATAATATCAACTACTTACCTCGAATATGGAATCGAACTCAGCGATGGAGGTTTTAATTTGACAAAATAATGTTTAATCAAACTTTGAAACTATAGCTACTGTAGAATTATATCGATATGTTAAGCAATCTGCAAAACAAAATATGAGATCGCTGATTTGACATTCTTGGAATAAAAATCACAAAACCATTGATAGTGCACAGCATAAGAAGTACAAACATAGTCAATAACTGAATAAGTAGAACAAATTTTTTGTTGCTTTCGAAACCAGAGGAATGTTTGATTCCCATGATATCCTAAGCACAGTCCAGACTTTGATCCAGAGCAGTTCAATAAACAAGCCTATGACTGACATATTTACCTTTCAATCATTTCATTCCCTGTACACAATAGGCCAGTTTCAAGTTTTACAGGGATTTTAAACAGAGTAAACCTTTTTTAAATACATCAATTTGAATAAGATTTTTACCCTGATGATCGCGATAACAAGTAGGCACAAAAGGCACAAAAGGAATTAAGTACATTTTGTCAGTCATAAGCTTAGTTTTTGTCTTCCACAACTCGCTAAAATCATCCAAAAGCATCAAATTCAATGAAGATAACTTGTAATCGGGCAAAAAAATCGTAAAAATCTTTTTTAAATTTTAGTTAATATCTACATTAAATCATCAAACATCACAATTTGTAAAAATGCCCCAAATATTACTTCATACAGTACTCTACAACAGAGATTTTTAGACTTTTGTAGTCCAGCACCCCCTCTCTTTTTTGCGCAAGCGTTTTGACGCTCTACCCAAGCCTCAAATCAAACAAACGGAAGATAGAACAACAATTTCTTTCTTATCGAAACTGTTCAGTGAAAACGATGAAAATGTTTTGGAGAAATCAAGTAGCAGCATCATGCAACCAGAATCTTGCTCAGAAGAGGCATTTAAACTAAATGTAAAAATATTTCTGTTCGAAAAATGTATCCAAAAGACAATCCATTGAACCACTAATTAAAATTCAAACGTAGAGATAATAGCGTGGGATTTCGGGGGCTTAGCCCCCAGTTGCCAAAAGCTATTGGATCTAAATGCAAACACCGCGGTCACTAGGCAATTTTTGTAATTTTCCGAAAAAAACAACAGCTTTTTTAACGTCGATATGCTGATATTTTGCAGGATGAGAGTCATTTCAAAGTACTATAAAAATTGCTATGCAACAAATTGAAACCATTTGAAAGAAATAAGTTGGACATCCCTTTCTCGTTTATTTGAAAATATGTCGAATTTGCCCTGGGTTGACCAAAATCACCCAAAATTTAATTGATAATGGTCAGTAGAAATCATACCAAACATTGAATTTTCGTTCTGATTTCGAAAAAATGTTTAGGTGCAGTACTAAAAAAATCATAAAGTAGGCTGAGAGCAAATTTGCAGAAAAAATACGATTCAAAGACGTGTTTCAGCTTGAAATCAGTTACTTTACAATCAAACAGCTCCGCTTCCGTTCTATAATTTCTTATCTAATATAGTCGAATAATTTAACATTGTTTGAAAAAATTCTCTCTCGAGTGCTTACATTGTGCTCAACAATATTCTACCTGATATCGATGCAATCCTATAACCAATTCAACGCCATAGCTATACTGCCTACACACACTTTTATATTACTTATAAATTTGCACTCATGAAAGAATTGTGCTGTAGAATGTAACTGCAAAGCATCCAGCACGCACTTACTACGTACGTTCCCACTAACTTCATCGCTCTTTGAACTTGCCATTTTTGTTTCAAGGATATATAAACAATTGAAGCGACCATCATGTCCCTACCATGCTGCATCTTTTCAATTCAAATTTTGAATGCTTTTGCTGGTAATTCTAATTAATTATTCGCAGCTGGCAGCAGTTTAGATTTTTGATTGTCTTTAAAATTTCTGGGTCAAAACTTAAACGGTATGACGTCTTTTTTATTTTGTCCGTCTGTCTTTTTTGTTTTTAAAAATTGACTTTCTTTTGTTTCTTTCTACGTTAATCAATAAATGAATAAATTGCTAGCTTTTTACGCGCTATTTCCCAGAAAACAATTGACGTTGTTGGTCTGCATTTGTAATGGCGGTGGTTATTGTGATCGTAAAGTGAAAAAAAATTATAGTGTAAAAACAATATAGTGTAAAATAGTGTAAAAACAATTACACACATGACGAAATGGCGGTGGTTATTAAATATCTAAAAGCTTTAAAAATTTTTAGCATCAATTACCGCTACGAGATACCCAGTTCCAAAATAATCAAAGTGAAACAAATCATTCGTAATTATCAACAACAATAACAGCTTCAATTTCAAAGACAAAAAAGCGTTAATTAACAAAGTTCATTGAGCATGTAAAATATAATCAGGCAGAAGTCTTCACAACTAATGGAACTCATCGGTGATCTGCACCCAACTGGAACTGCTACCGCTACCGATGTAAAAAGAGTTATTCGGTGTGACCTCTTCCCAGCTCCTTTGCTCGGGTGAGCTAAACAAAAAGCTTGAAAACTCAGATGCATATAGGCTTTGGTCGCTTGAATCATGTCCTGCTCGTGTGGCTACCATAAGGTCAGGGACCAAATAGGAAGCATTTAGTTGTGGAAAATCCGGTACAACTTGATGTGAGTGCACTAAAAGCGATGAAAATTGAGGAGCACATCTCTCGACATCATTAAGTGAAGGGTCATTGTTGCCCTCATTGTCCCGGTCAACATCATTTTCAATTTTGAATGCCTGAATTATTGGGGTTTTTGAATAAATTTCTTGTTTATTTTCAGGTTTGTTTTTGAGTTTTTTAAACTGGACTTTAAATTCTCTAAAACTTTTTTGTCTATTTCTTTGTGAAAAGCAAGTCGGTCGAGTTATGTATCGACTATTTTGAACACTCATTTGGCCCCAGCAATACCATCAAAAAAATCCAACTAAGGTTGAAAAGATCAAGACAAAGCTGGCAGAAAGAAGTGCGAGAATACGGTCGTTGTCGCAACCCTGTAAAAGAAAGAAATGCTCAACACAGTGATATAAAATCAATCATGCAAAAACTGAATTGTACTGAAGTTAATTGCATATAGTATTGTGACCATTTAAATCTATCTATATAAAGTAGTAAACAAGACTAGGAAGACCCGAATGGGAATCGAACCCAAGTCTACTGAAATTTAACCAATTAAATGTTTTGCATGTAAAGTACAATCTGAAGTAATTTTCAAGCGGAACAAATTGACCGATTTCTATTCTTTTCTTTTTGGTTTGCCTCCAAACTACTCGGAAAACTGAGACAGAAATAATGTGCGTCAAAATTCACTTACTTGACTTAAGACATTTGTAATAATTTTGCATCTGTTCATCCAGATACATCAATCATACAAAACAACACAATAAGAAATGGTAGCATCTGGTTTTGAATACCCTCTTTTTTTTATAACAGCAATTTTAAAAAAACACGAAACTCATTTTTGCTCTAAATTTGAAAACAAATTTAGAGCAATGCAGCCACAGAAATAAAAAGGTTAAACACAAACCAAAAAAAATTTTTTTCAAGTCTAAAAAGAAAATACTTTGAACTGGTTCACAACAATGAAGTTTTTAGTGACTTTTTATTATTTTCAAGCAAAATTGCTATCTATTCCGAGTTTATGTAGTGCTGTAGCGCATTGAGCAGCGAACAGAAACTTTTTAGTTGTCACTTAAATTGAAAAAACTCGCTTTTTCCCTTTTTTTATCAAAGCGTTTATACAGGCTGTTAGAGCAGTAGGAATTAAGCAATTTTACGACATCGATGATCTTAAAATTTTATAATAAATTAAGAACATATAAAAACTGGCAAAAAAATTAAAAAGAGACAGCCTCAACTCAAAATTTTACCGGCTCTTAAAAAAAAGAGTGTAAGCGAATAAGAACATCTGGGCTAAAATCTAAGATTAGTTGTGCATCCCCTCCCCAAAAGAGATGAGGCAACTTTTTGGTAGTAGAAAAACTATTAATTTTTAAAAGTGATTTCTAAGAAGCAAATTTGGTCAAAACAAAATTGGACTTATAATTATGCACTCTTTTTGTATGTATAAACTAGTAAATTCTAAATTGAGGCTGGCTGTTTTTAATTTTTTTGTCAGTTTTCAGCCTGATTTGCTCTTAATTTGTCACGAAATTTGAAGAACATCGATATCAATTTTAGTGATCTTGTTTTGTAAAACCGTTTTCGCAGCATCGTAATTGCAAATAAGAAAAACAATTTGAAGAGCAACTAAAAATTTCATCGGTTGGTTTGCCTGCGCACTGCTCAAAAGCACTCGATACCCTCAGAATTGTTGCAATTTTGCTTGCAAATGCTGGAAAATCACTCGAGTTTTCATCGTTTTAAACAGCACAGAAGTTAGTTTATTTTTTTTATGTGGAATTTGTTTTTTTTTTCGTTTGTTACCCGGTATTCATTTTTTTTTTTTGTTGCGAGGCTAGTAATGTTCTTAATTAGTTTTAAAACTTCGAGCAAAATTGAGCCTCGTGTTTTTATAAAATTGGTCGTATAAGAAAAATGTAATACAGTAATTAGCATACAATACGATATATCAAAATTAAGACCACATAAGCAAAAAGCGATAATCGTTTGTTTGCAGGTACAATCAAAATTATGGTTTTGTATCAGTGGATTGTGCTAAAAGAACTGGAATACGGGTCAGTAATGGTTTTTGATATGAGATCAAAAGTGCAACTTTAAGCAAGCAACAATAATTAATCAGAACTTACGGCTTTAGCAATAATTGGCTGGTTTCTGGACACCATCTTTGCATGACAATAAACCTTATTTTCCTCGCCCAAATTACGTCCGGTTTTTTCAAAACTCAGAATTTGAAAAACGCCAAAGCAAATCAGTTGATATCAAAAGAAACTTGAAGTAAAATCGAATTCTTAAGGGCTGGTATACTCATGGCTTGCAGTATGCCTAACACCGAATGTTTTGTTTGATTTAAAATTTTTACAAGTTGATGTTTACTACTGGAGCGTACAGCTTGCGGTGCTGAGCTACAGTTTTTGCAATTTGCAGTTACTTTGAAACATAACGCACGCTTTTGATTTTACTTCGAATGCAGACCATTGGCGCGCAACCAGAATTTTGTTAAGGAGAAGGGCTTAAACAAGACCTTTTTTTGGCAGAAAACGTTCTAATCTAGACGGCGTAGTGAACAAATTGAATAATTGATGCAATTCAAACGGGGTTTTGGAGGCGAAATTCGCAGCTGCAAGACAACTTTTGTGATTTTTCGGGAAAATATAGCTTTTTTAACTTCATTTGGATCACATTTTGCTCGTGTTTGGAGCCATTTGAAAGAAATAAATTGCTAAAATTCAAAAGCATATGAAAAGAATAATTTGTCCAGCTCCTTCAGCCCCAACTCCCTTACTTTACAAGAAAAATTAACAACACGTTCAAACGCTTGTAGTTTGGGTTATATTTTCTTATTTACTTGGCTAAAAAGGGGGGTAAAGTCCCGTTAGCCTCTCTCAAGGTTGCACTAGTGGGAGTCCAGATTTTGCACTCGCATCTTTTTCAATCCTTACAATATTGAAGCTTCTACTTATTTTTAAACACATAACTAAGCAGTGAAATTTAACACAACAAAATAAAATAAAAAGCACTAAAGATAAATTGATACACGCTAGTATAAGCATACAATGAGTTTTTTGAAAAAATCAGTACAAAGCCGAAAAAAAATATTCCCCCTCACAGGTTTATGTGCTATGAGATAAATCTATAAATTAAGATATCAAATAAAGATTTTGCCTTTTTCTCCCAGCACCCTGTTTTACTGGCCATTGCCTGGGGGTGTGCAATGGCAGTCGGCGCGTTCACTTACCTCGAGCGGGAGCGATGGTTGCCTCTGTGGTCAGGGCCTACGAGAGGGGGGTTCTGGGGGTACATCGTACCAGAGTTGTAAACGGGCCGACTAGTTAAGGCCAGAACCCGGCCCGAACCCGAAAACTAATTTTAACCCCAAATCATGCTCGAAAAAAACGAAAGTTAACTTAGGTCAGAAAAATTTGACAATGTTGCCAAGTTATTTTGATTATATTTTTATGCACCTAAAACAAAAAGTATGTCTTAGGCCCGAATTAAGCCCGAAATTTTGGTCAACTTTAGGCCCGAACCCAAACCCGACCCGAAAAGCCCGGCCCGACTTACAACTCTGCATCGTACCCGGACACGGGGGCTCGGGCTCAAGGGACCCGGAAGAGTTCAGGTTACCGCGTTAAGTTTTGGTGTTGCACCCAGGGGCGTATTCAGTCCTGTCAATGTTGGGCAAAAAATGGGACCAAATTTGAGTGAAGACCTTTTTTTTCGGGGACTTTTTGCTCCTCGCCTAACTTTGGGGGCCCGGCGTCGATCTTCGTACTCTCTGGAAAATTTTCTCTCTGAGGCCCTGTCTGTGGTACGCCTGGCCACGATCTGAGAGTCGCAGGAGAGTAGCATCTTGACCAATTGGTTAGCTTGCCGCACATTTTTTATTGCTCAGATTTTATATGAATTTATTATTTTAAATCTATATTTTTGGGTTTACTGCCACCTCCCTCCCTGAAAAAAATGAACGTCGAAACAGCCTGTTGGAGACATTTTCTTTATAAGTGTTTTATTAATTTAGATCTTTCAATTTATTGGTTTGACCAAACGTCATTGAAGTCTTGAACTAGTTCACGGCAAAAGCAATAACTATTTTTGTTTGAAAACTCGTGTTTTATGGGTGTGAGAAATTAGCAACAACAGAGAAATCGAACCCCAAACCCTTAAAACTTGGATCTGATTTTATTCCAAGATCAATCACAAGCAATTGTAAATAGCAAACTTACCTCAAGCTAATACACGCAGCAAGAAAAGATACAAGTTTCATTTTTATACTATTTACCAATTTCGTTTCAGATTTTATAAAATTATACAAACCTAATTACACTTAAAATTTATGAATTTTTAATTCACTCTCTTTGCTGTACTATTGCTTTGACGTTTCTCTCTACTTCCATCAACAAACCATTTATAAACCTCCTTGTTTTTGAGTGTTCTCGCTTTCATAATCAGTTTTCGGTGGTGAATGTCAAATCTTCTTTCTTTTTTTGCCTTTTTTCCCTTATTTGTTTTTTGAAAACGAACCAAAAACGAAGCCAGAAATGTAAAATAAGGTGCAAAATGATGGCTTACAGTAGCTTTACGACAGTTAAGAGAAGGTAAAAGCGGAATAGTTTAACCAAGTTCGTTTATAATATCTGGTGGCGGGTTGGGTCTGCGCGGATTTAGGCTACCCGTACGAGTTAAGCTTATTCTGAGGCTAACATCGTGATGTGTTGAGCACCGCGGAAAAAAGTAGGCCCAAATTGGGTAAAGGCTTTGTTTTGTTCTTTTCCCGATATTTGAAAAATACATGATAACATACCCTTTAGTAAAGACTTTTTTTTGGTCTTCGCCCTTGAAGGCGGTGAATCATCCAGCCAATTCCAGTGGTTTACAATAGCTAAAATTGAACTATAATTTTTGATGTTTTTTGTTTTAATTTTGGGACTGCGGTTGCAAAGATATTCAACAAATACAAAAAGATGTCCCCCCGGAAAAAAGTTTTTGGAAACGCTGAGTTTCGTTCTTCCTGCCAAAACCACAGTAGGCCTAATGGTTTAGAGAACTGTGGTAGGCCTAATAGTTTAGAGATATTTTATTTCTAAATAGTTTAGGCCTAACTATCTCTAAACTATTAGGCCTAATAGTTTAGAGATAGTTCGGCCTAATAGTTTAATAAGATTACAATAGGCCTAATAGTTTAGAGAACTGTGGTTTTGGCGGGAAGATCAAAACTCAGAGTTTCCAAAAACTTTTTTTGGGGGGACATCTTTTTGTATTTGTTGAATATCTTTGCAAACGCAACCTCAAAATCAAAACAAAAAATATCAAAAATTATAGTTCAATTTTAGCTATTGTAAACCACCGGAATTGGCTGGATAATTCACCGCCTTTAATCCGAAAAATAAAACAACCGTTCGGTGAAGAACTTCTTGCTTTCGTTTTGGATATGTAACCGGGCCCCGACTTACGACTACCAGAAATGGGTCTGGTACTTTCTAAAATACTCCGTAGCGTAACCAGGGGACGCGGGAAGACGACAACCTCCCTCATTGGTCTGTCGACCAAATGGCGCAACAACAAAAATAGAACGCTTTTAGCATTTCCAATGCAGTCATTTGCTGCGACATGAGTTCCAAAATGAGTTAAAAGACTTTTGAAATATTTCTTTGGGGGAGGGCTAATTTGTGAAAACTATAATTCTCAAATGAGTAAAAACTTTGAAAAATGTCAATCGAAACGCAATCAAAATTGATCGCTGGTGAGAAATGCTCAACATCGGTTTCATTAAAAAAAAGTTATTGGAGGGCTCTTATAAGCAATTTTTAAATACCAATCACTTCTCTCAATTCACGTTTCATTGGCCTCCCATTCCATAATTTTTCTCTTCAAAATATAAATGAATCACATTAATTCGCGTGAGATTCTTTTTTTAAATTAAAAGATTTTATGATTTACCGGTTTGTAAGTAAGAGAACCACAATTTTACCTCTAACCGCCACCGACATAGCCGATTTACGCAACCAGTTTAAAATTAAGTCTTTAATTACTTTTATTGCAGTACCGATAACTTAATGAATTAAGAAAATAATTCAAGGAAATTAATGCAGCGTCAATTAATATGCATTTGGCCGAGTTGTTTGACAAGTTTAGTTGACAATATTGATATTTTTCGAATGTCAACATGTACTACGTATTGTTGTTGGAATACTTGCGCATGACTTTGTGAAGATACAGGCATAATGTTTCAGTTTATTTGTACAAGAAACATAACCCTTTATTACTTTACTTAAATATCAAAATTCAAATATTGCTAGTGAAACGATCACACTTGGCTGATAAAAAGATCACGCTGTTCTTAGTTTCAAAAGTTCTGAAATTTATGCTAAGTGAAAACCGGATTTAAAACTCAGGAAAACGTGTTTGGCCTCGAACAAAAACTTACTGATATAAAATCGCGCTTGCCCTGCTAGGTTAACTAATACCAAAAAACATAATTCAAGATCGTAATTTAAAATAATGCCAACCATTGAATTTTCAATCTCATTTTGAAATTATTGAAGGACGTGCTTTAGCTTGAATTCAGTTACTTGAAGTTATGTAGCTTCGTTTCCGTTGTAATCGTTATTTGAATAAAAAAAAAACAAAAAAACAGGATTTCTGTGACATTCCTTTCAAAAGCTATCAAACTATAACTCTTATTAACAGTCTACTCAAAACAAATTCCGTCTTCGACTCACGACTTGAGAAAAGAAGTAAAACCATAAAAGCTGAATTGACTTTGCAGTTCTCAAAGTATTGAAATGGGGTTAAATGATCTAAGATTGCCAAAAACTTCTATTTAGAGAGCTTACATCTTCTTCAATAATAATATTTCATCTAAACTTGTCTGCTACTCTAGAAATCATTTCAACGTGTTTGCCACGTACACTTTTAATACCTATTTGGTTTTGCTGTCTACATAATTTATGGCTAATACTTCATTCAATCTACAAAAAAATTAATTTTGTCACTCTGTTGCAGGCAAACATTGCAATTGGCAATATTGCAAAGTAGCAATGGCAATAATGTGTTTAGTTTATGATGTAAATACCGGTTGTGTTTAGTGATATGAGGTAGCATGAATACAAAATATATTCCACGAACGCTGTAATTTTCCTGTTTCATTACCCAATGTTTCAAATTTCATTATCCAATGTTCCAAGTTTCATCACCCAAAGTCACAAAATTTTAGGTTTCAGTCCAACAGTTGCGCTAATGTTTACTTTGTCCTGTATTTGTAATTACGCATTTTCGTTTCGTGTGTTGCTATGTTTTTAATGCATTTTGGCATTCGGTACTGCTATTTTCATATCTTTTCTTTTTCTTTCTTCATTGTGCGCTTTTCCGTGAGGGTTGCGGGGGCAGCAGCTTGAGATTAAGTCACCACACTTCACGATCTTCCATCCCATCCATCATTTCGCTTGGGTGAAGTATCAAGCGATTCCATCCAAGATCCTTAATGTAATTAGTCCATCTAGTTCTAGTTTGTCCGACTGGTCTTCTCTTATTTGCTTTGGCAAGTAAAGTTTGTTTTGGGAGTCTTTCCTGAGGCATTCTGCTTACATGGCCTAGCCATCTAAGCTGAGATCTTTCAATTCGAAGAAGTCACGGCTTGATGTGCGTCAATGACCTGCAGAGCTGGCTGGAAATTCAATTCTCCTGATAGGGTTACCCATACCAGATATGTCTGATGGTAGAAGCGAGACAAAGTATTTTAATTCAGACCAAAGAAGTTGGAAAACTTAAGACTTGGGTTGGTTATGCCCATCAGCTGTGGTAAGCATATAACTTAGCAGAAGGACGATTCTGATATAAAACCTCTCCGCAGCTACATTAAACTGCAAAACAAATCATGAGGCTATTTTCATATCATTTTTGATTTTCTTTTCTTTTACCGAAAGTTTTTTTCTAGTCGCAGTCGTCATTAACTTTATAAGAGCAGAAATCCCACTGATCAGGAGTGCCGAAAGTCGGGGGGGGATAGGGGCAGTGGTGTAAAAAGTACTCGAAAATTGTACTCAAGTAAAAGTTTCGTTACTGACAAAAAAACTACTTGAAGTAAAGTACAAAGTACTGATCAAAAAAAGTACTTGAGTAAAAGTAAAAAAGTAGTCATTTTAAAACTACTCAAGTAGAAGTATTTCTGAAAGTATTCAGGCAAAATAAACAAACTATTCAATTGACATAGCCTACATGACAACTGGTCCTTCTTCAAAACAAAAAATCCTTCACATCACTGCCACAAGCGCTTAATTTTCTAACCCTCACTATCTTAACCCTATTCGAACTAAGCCTTTTTTTTTTTCCCAGGCCTAAGGTTTTGCAGAATCGACCCCAGAACTTTGCGCGGCTGTATCTCATGAACTACGCCACGTAGAAAAAAATTTGAAGCTGCAACGTGTAGCAAATTTAATAGTCTTTCTGCAAAAATGTTTTATTTGATATCATGCTTTAAAATTTTCAAGATATAATCATTAATTATGAGATGGCTCAGTCGAAAGAAATTATCGATTAGCGTTGTTAAAAGAAACAGAGATTTCTCTTTTACGCGATATCAAAACAACCAGATAAGTTGATGGATTGTTTCAGCATGACTGAATTTCAAACAACCGTGCAAATTTGACAAACAGATTAACTGAGCTTGTTGAACTCGTAGTAAACAGGGCAGCAACTCTAATTAATCTGAATAATATTCTTAAATGAAGTTTGCTTAATTTTACAAAACCATTACCTATTCGCGGCTTTCTTCATTGCCAATATTAAACGCTTTTTTTAATTTTTTTTTTTTCAGAAGATAATCCTTTTTTGTTTTGTAAGTCATGAAGCTACAATAAACCGATTAATATTTGTTCAATTGACACAAAAAATGAATGTCTAATTAATTTGATAAGCAGTATTGTTTGTTGCCAGAGAAAGCAGCAGAGACATCTTGTTTTTTGAGTACTGCGCAATATGACGCGTAAAATTTTTTTTTTTTTCATTGTCTATCGCAACATATATTACTGTATTAAATATTTGTAAAAATAGTCGCTTAGAGCAAAGTTATTGCTAATCGTTTTTAATCGCGTAGTTTCAGAACTACCTCATCGTTTCCTGTATTAATAATTCAGACATACAGTAGTAATAATTCTTTTTATTTAATGTTGTATTTTGAAACTTTGTAGAACGGCTCGCCACCGCTGCAACATTTCTTTAAAAAGCGCTATGTTTTCCGGGTGCAATGACGCGGAAATGAGCCCCGTAAACTCGTTACACGCTTCGGCGTAATACAGCAAGTATACTAAAGATTTGATTTGAACTTTGTGGAATAATGCTACTTGTAGGAACAATATAGACTTCAGCGATCAATTGGTCTTTGCTGTTTCCTGCCTGCGCGTATTCGTAGCGTTGGGTGAAATAAACCTAAACTATTATTACGTTTAGCAAACCCTTCTTTCGCTACCATTTCTATCGTAATAACGTTGAAAATTTTATTAATTCAACAAAGTGCTAATGATTAAAACGGTAACATAATCACTGATCAGTTGATTGAGCAATTGTGATTTCATTTTCTGTTTTCACCGTAAAATAACTTTTTACCGATTGGTTCTTCTTTCATCAAAACATTATATGACTGAGTGTACCATACTTCCTTATCTTTCAATCAGGAGGAAGTGAGAGTGACGATCTAATACTTTGGATAAATCCTCACCGCTTAATTCACTGTCGAGTAAAGAGTTAATTTCCAAAACAAATTATAGTTTTATAGCGAACAATATGTAGCACGCTCTAGGAATTGTTGTAAATGAGCTCTGGCAATTCATTTGGTGTCGCGATATTGATACTTGGCTAGAGTTCAGCCTTTAATCAATCTCCAGAATTATGGTCCACATCCACTTAAACCAGAGAACCACTAAGATGCTAATTGATGAATCAAAATTGCAGTTGATAGTTCAGTTAAACTTCTTAAATTGTAAAAAGCAGCACACTAATCTGAAATTAAGAACTTTCTATTTAAGATTGAAAACAAAACAAATTGTCTCTGAGGAAATCACTCCACTAAAACTTATTGCGATCCACCAATTAAGATCGCACACTACGCAAAACAAGCCAATCACAGATACGCAATCTCGGCGAAACTATCTACAAAATTAATATTCAGAACGCTAGAATTATTAGAATTCTCGAATTATTAGAATGATAGAGTAGAAAAACCCACCTATTTATACCAACGGCAAAAGCGCTCGAATATTCAGAGAAATCCAAACTATACGAGCTTATATTAACAAAGTCAAGTCAAATTGCAACGTAATTATGACGTCATGAAACTGATGACTCGCGAACAACAAAATAAACTGGTGACAGTAGGAGATCGTAGAATACACAGGAAAAAAATTATCGCAAACATTCCAAATTACAAAAATCGGCCAAACTAGTGAAGCAGTCATGGCTAAGTTAAAACACACCAAATAATCATATCAAAAGCATTTAAAATTATTATGTATGACATTTGGGTTCAGCCTCAAACATAAAACGATTTTGGCCCCATTCAAGCTTGCAAATAATCATTTCTTTGCGTAAGCAGAACCAAACTGCTTACGTATTTACTAAAAATTAACTATACTCTTTAACGGCTTATACTGTAAGCTCTTTATGATACTGAAAAATATATCACGTCAGAAATATTGAAGATACTGCAGAACTTTATGCTAACAAATGCCTAAAAATGACTGATTTGTTCGATTTATCATTTGAACTGACAATTTTAACTAGTTAAGCAGTGAAGTAAATTTTTAAATTGCAAGCATTTATTTTTTTCTGCTGATGCTCATAATTTTACGGTTTTAACAAACAGGCATCACGTTTTTAAGATAGGATTCGGGGTTAAAATGTTAGAACTTCGGCCTTTTGACAAATTTTTTTCTTTTTTACTTCCTCTCTTTACAACTTAGCGATATTAGCTTCAATTTCAGATGTGGAGAATCTTTTTTGGTTAGTCTTCGCCTTATCTTTGAATGAAATCGACCCCAAGTTTTTTCTCTTTTTCAGCCTTCTTGTGTCCGACGAAATGTATTGAACCCCAACTGCAAATTGCAGACCCTTGAGTACACAACACGTCTGACTATGGCCTTGTTGTTGGTGTATTGCTGCATCAAGTGGCTTAAAGCTCATGATTTTCTTCATCACCGCGCTTTTCTGTTTCTAAAGTTAATTGTTTTTTACCCACCCATAATTATAAGTGATATTATCCAAAAAAAGCATAATTTTTAATACAATATAGGAATTTTAATCTATTTACTGCGCACATTCTAAGCCAATATTCATACTCACTACTATAGTCACAACTCTCAAGATACATGTCTTATAAATTCTTTGGTTTTTGTAAATTGTTGTTTGGCAAACCTTTTTCAAACTTTGTTACATTACTATGTTATGACATTGGCATCACTATGTTTCCTTGACTTTTACACAAAAGTTTTTGTTTATTTATTTTTATAGCGCTGATTTGCGGCAAAATTGATAAAGAGACTAGCAAATAATCGTACTGGCGCACTATAATTTTAATGTCCAATCAAATCTTCATGATACTCGCTGTATTACGCCGAAACGCGTAACGAGTTTACGTAGCCCATCTCCCTCGGGCAACATAGCTCTTCAAAATAAAGTCGCAGCGGTGGCTAGCCGTCGGCAACAGTGTGTTCCGTTTCACCGGAGCGAGATTTGAACTTCAGACCTCTCGTTCCAGAAGCAAACGCGCTACCGCTTGACCAATTGGTCGTTATTTTACGGTCTTTACTTTAATTGTTAAAACATACGTTGAACACAAATTTGATTTGAACAATATAACAATATACAACAACAATAACAATATACACAAACATACAGCAAATAAAATCAAGAAATTATGCTTTGCTTTTTTTCAGCGAGAAATTTTTGAACAGGATATTTGGCTTTCGCTACCGGACTAATAAATGATGATTTCTAAAGCTTTTTCCTAGCAAAGCAAGTTTGGTCATTATTGACATAAGGAGATTAATCGAGTAACTTTTGCGTGACCTTTTGATATCCTTCTCTGCATTCTTCAATCTCAGTGAGCGTGAAACTTTGTTAGTTTAGCCAGTTCCCACACTGCGCTCCTAAAACTTTCTCTCTTTTTTTATCTTAAACCTTGTTAAAGCTAGTTTTATTGAACATACAGTTAATTAATTGCTAATAACTTTCAAAATACAAGTAATAACACTTTCAAATTTTGGTAAGTGAATGATAACTAAATTTGGGACAAAGTCAAGAAATTTCAAATTGTTGGTGCGATTAATCTCTGAGATATGCAGAAAGAAAGAACCACTGGGTGATAATCGACCTTAAGAAGTCATGAAATATAAATTGTGCAGGTTTTTTGTTACTTTATTCAAGGAATCAATTCATAAAATATTTGCTCAAATACTCATTCACTACCATTATTAAATTTATATGCTAAAAAGTAAAAACACCGAGGAAGTGCCTTATTAGAGAACAGCCTACTATATCGAAAAAGTGCGCCAAAAGTCACGCACCAAAGCCAATTCAGTAGTCTGCGATAAACCTTTTTTGGATTAAAGAAGAAAAAATTGTCGTGAATTTTTTTAATTGATTTTATTTCACGACATGTGAAGGCAGATAGAAACCGGTAGAAACATAACTGAAACTGTGAGTGAAGCACAGTCACACATTGATTGATACCAGTGTCCTGTCACCGCAATAGTAGGTTAGACTGCAGCTTAATTTAATTCCAATTCAATTTACTCGCTGCACTTTAGAAAACCTGCCTAGACGAAGTTTATCATGCAATTCCTAAATTCCACCATGTTTGTTTCCAGTTTTACTGATTTATTCACCGTGTTGCCTTGACCAGAAAAACCGCAAAGTGATATTGGGGTGGTTGAGGTAAGCTGCCACCTCTTTACCATCTGCCATACAAAGGTGTAAGCACTGAGCAGCACATTATCACCTTCAATGCAGAATGTCAAGCAGGAAGAGGTAAATACAGTTTGCAGTAGGCTACCTATTTTTGAGTCTTTGGCTTGACTGGACCAGATTTGAACCCAAATTTTCAGCTTGATATACAGATGCTCTAACCACTAGGCTATACCATCTTAGCGGTATATTTATCAGTTCAACCCCAGGCCCTTAAACTGCAAGACACTGTTCTCAAGAACAGAGAAACTAAACATTTCATCAGTTTATTACTTAATGATGAAGTTTTACTGCTATAGTGCTACTCAGCTGAGGTGGAGTCCTCGAGGAAGTCCTTAGTCTCGAGGACATATTTTGAAGTCCTTGGCCTCTGAAGGTTAGGTCCTTGGCCTCGAAGTCTCAAGTCCTTGAAAACTGCCCTGTCCTCGGCTCGAGGTCAACGGTATTTTTTGAATTGTTAAAATTTTGTAGTTCGCCAGAAAAAAAATTTGAAGACCTTTTTTTCTGGAGATCGCCTAAATTTGGTCTGTAAAACCAACTATATCTGCGTTAAAACCGATCAAAATTTGGGATAAAATCGTTGGACGTTTTTTCCAGCCTCTGAATTAGCCCCCCATTGCAAATTCCTGGCTATGCGCCAGCCAGGATCTCATATCTTCACTTATTAATAAATTTCTGCAATTGCCTAATCCTCCAGTCCTACACAACAGCAAAACGCGAGTGGACCTTTCACCCTAATTACGAACAGCTCGATTGCAAATGCACCCTAACCTACTAACTCTACTCATGACTTCAGGAAAACTGTCGATTCGTTTGCATTTTATTGGTGTTAAAATGGTTAGGTTAACTTATGGTGTTGCAGGCTAACTATTCGGTGGAGCTTTGGTTCCTAGTCCTGATTAAGAAGTCGATGTAAGCAAACACAAATCTTATCCTGCAGTTTTATCGCTTGTGTCTTGTCCAACAGCTTACAGGTACCTGATTAGAAAAAATGTAATCATTTTCAAAAGCACATGAGCGCAGTCAATCGTGGAACTTAAAGAAAGAAAGGACCAAGGGAGAATAGCCTGACTACGCGTTTACGAATGATTGCCTGCAAATGCCCTCAGTCAAAGTGCAGTCAACACTGCGGCTCAAATTTTAAAACTACTTTGTACTTTTATCAAATAATAAGTACTTAAGTAGCGTTACTTCAGACTAAAAGTACTTAAGTAAAAGTAAAAGTAGTTAAATAAAAACTACTCAAAAAAGTACTCGTTACCGAAAAAAACTACTTAAGTAATCTACTCAAGTAAAAGTATTTCGTTACTTTACACCACTGGATAGGGGATATACTCCCTTCAATAATTTGACTGCATCCTCCCCGACAACTTGACTTATGGTCTGCATTTAAGCGCTGGATGATCTTTGGACTTTTTTTTTTGCTCTTAACTTGACTTTGGGGATAAAAACTGTTCAATTTTTGGTGAAGTTCTTTTTTTTTTTGATCTTCACTTAATTTCAGGAACAAAAACTCTTCAATATTTGGTGAAGACCTTTTTTTTGGTCTTCACTTAATTTGCTCTCGTGAAAACAATAGTGGTCGAGCTTTATCCCCCACATTGCAGAAAATAGTGCAAAATTGGGGTAAAATAGCAAATTTTCCCCCCCAACGCTCGACATAAATTGGCACCACTGCTAGTGATCGTTTAATTTTTATGGATTCGTTTGCAACACCATAAACAGACTTTTTTTCCATATTAAATCCGACCAGATTTGCAACTAACATTTTTTTTTGTTATAAGTTAAAGTTCAAAAGTAGTCTTGATACAAAGGTTTAGCTTTTCTTGGTTTAATTTATGTTTAAGTATCGATACAAGTGTACAAGCATCTTATCCTGCGTTCACACTACCCATACTTAATATAGAAAGTGGCTAATCATTAATCAAGCGATACGAAGTTTACTGCATGTACTCTACATACAGCAAACTAACAACCATTATACAAAAATTCCTTTCAGAATACCACGAGGTGGTTGGTTGTATCAATGGTGCAACTAGGGAGCAGAAGACGCTTTACCTCACTTGAGCCAAGACACTTAATTATAACTTTAACCGTTTAATAGAAGCTTTTAAACGTGTTTTGAACTTTACCTTTAAGTAATAGGAGGGCTGAGAGCCAGGGCAACTTAATTATTCCAAGTGATTTCAAAATTTAGCAATTTAGTTTTTTTGTTGCTTCAAAAACGTGGAAAATGTGATCCAAATGACGTTAAAATCAAAAAAATTACCGCATACCGCTGCAAAAAAAAAAAACAGTCCCAAATTAATTGAAGTAAAACAAAACACTCATAGAAAACGAAAAAAAAAAAGACAACGTCGATCAACAGGAATGTCCATGATCACAACATCACAGGAATTGCACTGGCGAGCATCCGCGACCGGTTTCGTCCTTGCTCAAGGGACTCATCAGGCGGAAGAACAACGAGAAAACCAAATTAAGCAATGCAGCGACGGAGAACAGAACTTGCAAACCGACATCATGCATAGGCATCACGCCAAGCGGTTGTTCCTTGTCAAAAGAACAAAGCTATAGGTACCACAAGTAGACTATCAAGAACTACAAAGTAGACTATCAAGAACCTTTTGCAAAACACTCATAATTATAAACGACATAAATTTCAAAGGCAACAAACAAAACTAATCAGCAAAATTTATTTAAATGACAAAATTGAATCAGGCAAAAGTCTTAAAGCAAATTAGATTTTTCAGTGATTTGCAACGAGCTGGGGGTGGAGCTATTGTTGTTACTACTGGAAGAAGAGCTATTCGGTGTGACGTCTTTTAATTCCCAGCTACTTTGCTCGGATGAGCTAACCACGAAGCTTGAAAACTCAGAAAAAGAGGGCTTTTGGGGCAACCAGAAATTGAGAGCGTCATAAGAGAAGGATAAAATGGAGCTGGTTGTTTTGAACCATCTGATTCATCTTCATGTGGGGACTTAAGGTGATAAAAACAGAAAAATACAGCTCTCGACATCATTTAGTGATAAGTCATTGTTACTAGCATTTTCCCGGTCAATTCATTAGCAACTTTCGATGATTGAATTATTAAGGTTCAGAAAGATGTTGGTTGGTTATTTTTTGCATGATTGAAATTGGATATTCTGTTAGTGCTTTTGCGTGCTTGAAATCGGACATTAAATTCTCAAAAACTTTTTTGTCTATTCCTTTGTGAAAAGCAATTCAGTCGGTTTATACATTGACAAATCCCATTTTTGACAATTATTTGTTCCCAGCATTTTCACACAGAAAACCACCAAGAAGAACAAGACAAAGCTGTAAGAAAAGGAAAATCACTATCCTAGCTCTAACCCCAATCCTAAACCTAATCCAAACTTTAACCCTAACTCTAGCTCCAACGTTAATCCTAAAACCCAAACTCAAAATCTAACCCAAACCCTAACAATAATAAAAAGATAAAAAAGGGCAGAGGCTGCTGTTACGTTACGTCAGAATAAGAAAATCGCTATTTCTGCTCTAGTTCCAGCCCCAAACCTAACCCAAACTCTAACCCTAGCTCTAACCTTAACGTTAATTCTAACCCAAACTCAAAATCTAACCCAAAATCTTACGATAGTTTTAAAAATGAAAAAAAGTAAATGAGCAAATGAGCGCTCACTCTTTGTTCTCTTGTTCTTTTCATTAGCGTTTAGTAACGTAACACTAGCCACTACGTAAAAAAAGAGAAAAAGCGAATGAGCTTCACTCTTTGCTCTCTTATTCTGTTTGAGGGCGTTACGAAACGTTACACTAGCCACTTCCTATTTTAAATTTTTAGGTTTATGGTCACTTCAACGGCAAAACATCCTGTTGGGGGCAGGGGTGCCGATCTTTGTGGAGCATTGGGGGGATAATTTGCAATTTTATCCCAATTTTGTCCTATTTTCAACATTGGGGGGACGAACCTCGACCACGTTCAGGTGAGCAAATTAAGTGAAGACCAAAAAAAAGGTCTTCACCAAAAATGGAACACTTTTTTCCCCAAATTTAGGTGAAGACCAAAGAAAAAAGGTCTTCATCAAAAATGGAACATTTTTTTCCTAAAATTTTAGCGGACACCTACGTTCAGATGCACACCAGAGTCAAATCATTGAGGGGTATGCAAATGT
This sequence comes from Trididemnum nubilum, assembly GCA_963965965.1. Classification (NCBI taxonomy): domain Eukaryota; kingdom Metazoa; phylum Chordata; class Ascidiacea; order Aplousobranchia; family Didemnidae; genus Trididemnum; species Trididemnum nubilum. The sequence continues at coordinate 9,659,039 of OZ014469.1, forward strand.
AGACCATACTCAAACTATTGGGGGGATACAGTCAAATTATTGGGGGATATATCCCCCCATCCCCCATGGGTTTTGACACCACAACTTGGGGGCATTTTATTTAATGGCGAAACAGCCTGTTTAGGGCATTTTATTTACAACTGTTTTATTAATTTTAATCTTTAAATTTATTGCTTTGGCCAAACGTCATTAAAGTCTTGAACTGGTTTGCGGCAAGCACACAAACTATTTTCGTCTAAAAACTCGTGTTTTAATGCTTTTGGAAATTAGCATTAATAGGGGAATCGTAATCCATTGAACTAGAATCAGATTTTGTTTAAACATCAAACGCTAAAAAACTTACTTACCTCAAAATAATACGCGCAACAAGCATAACTACAAGTTTCATAATGTTCAGCAATTTCGATCTACCGTATAGATTGACTTTCAAACTTACAAAAACCTAATTTTCTGAAAAGCTTATAAATATTTCAATGAATTTTCTTTACTATACTCTGCTTTATCTTTTTTTTTTCCGTTACATTTTAATGAAATATCTAGATCCCCTCGTTCTTGACTGTTCTCGGATTAATCATCGTTTTTCGAATCTTTTTTCTTTCTTTCTTTTTTTGCCCTGCTTCCTTTTTTTGAAAAGGAGTCAAAAACGAAGACAGAAATGTGGATATGTAAAAAAAGTGCAAAATGTTTGGCGTAGCTTCAAGACCGTTGAGAGAAAGAAAAGGGTGTTTGATGCGACATAGACTGTAACACAGTTGTAAGTCGGGCCGGGCTTTTCGAGTCGGGTCTAAATTTGACAAAAATTTCGGGCTTAATTCGGGCCTGAGACTGCTTTTTGTCTTAGGTGCACAAAAATAAAATCAAAACAACTTGATGGCAACATTGCTCAGTTTTTCAGACCTAACTTAACTTTGGGGTTTTTTCGGGAATGATTTGGGCTTCATATTAATTTTCGGGTTTGAGCTTATAGTTTTCGGATTTTAGCCGGGTTTGGGCCTGAACTAGTCGGCCCGTTTACAACTCTGGCCCGTAATACCTGGTTGATCCGCCCTGATCCAAAAAGGCTATACGGGTTGTAGCTTGATCTGAAGCAAAGGATTGCGAAATGTTTTGGAATTCCGTAAAAAACAAACCTAACTCGTGTGAAGACTTTTACGCCCGAAATTTGGAAAAAACATGTCCAATTTGAGTGAAGAGCTTTTATTCGTTTTGCTCTAAAATGAAATAGCTGTCTCAAACGTACCACTCCAGAGGGTGGACACTGTGCTTTCTTGAAATATTGCGGTACGGTGCTTTTGTATTAACTTGTAGCATGGAAAATAAAATGCAAGTATTCAGTAATAATTTTAAACTTGATTAAAGTGCTTTACATAATAGCATTGAGAAAATATTGGCATAATATTTTGGTGTATTTGTTCTAAAAAAACGACACTTTGATATTTCGTCATAGATTGAAATTTAGAGCAAAGTTAAACTATTTTTTACGGGCTATATAATTAACGCGTTTTACACGGGGAGCAAAAACACACCCTATCTTTCTCCTGAATCAAATTGGCTTGCAGGTCACCAAAAGTAAAAAAAAGTTTTGAGTTGATTACGCTACGGCTGTGATGATGTCACCATATTTCTTTTAAAAGATGACACGTCATTTTTTCGATGGCGTCACTGGCGATTCAAATTTTGTACATAGGGTTGTTTTTTGATACCGAATCGTAAAATGTTTAAGTCAAGTTGGCTAAATCACAAAAACGTCTTAAGATGTCAATCGCTACGTTAAATATTGGCCAAAAAATCCCTAGACTTTGGAAAGTGAATTCGGCAAACCTAATAATTGGAAAACTTCCCCTTAGACCTTTCCAACTCAAAGTTTTTGAGTTATTTTGTGACGAAACCAAACTCAAAGTCGAATTGATTTAAATAAAAGCTTTTTTTTTGAAATTTTATTCATCACGGACCCCTCTTCCTCGTAACATACAATACTGCAAATTTGCGGTAAAATACTTAGTTTTGCGGTGTACTTTACGTTCACTTTTTTCAATTTATGAAGGAATTTGAGCCGTTGAATGTAACACAGCAATTCATCAAGCACGAACTTAACGTGCCTATTATTTCACTGCTCTAAGAACCTGTCATTTTTTATTCTGGTTGTAAGAAAAGCGATCATTATCTTCCTAGAATGCTGCGTCTTTTCTTGAACTTTAGAATGCTGCTTTTAATCTTAATTTATTGGAACGTCGCTCTCGCGCAGAACCTATGTTTTTACTGGATATATTGTTTGCAGCTGTCAGCAATTTAGAATTTTGATTGTTTTTTGAGGTTTCTCGGGCAAGACTTAAGCGGCAGGACAAGATTTTTGGTTTTTTCAAATGTGGCTCTTTTTTGTTTCTTCCTAGGTTAATTAAAAAATGAATAAATGGATGCCTATATTACTTGCTATTAACTGAGAAAATGGCTTTGTCGGCCTGTATTTAGAAATGGAATCAGTGACGAAATGGCTGTGGCTATTCACAAAAAAATCAAAAAATACCGGATTCAATCGAAATGCCAAAAAAGCACTGAAAATTATTGTTTGTACGCCAATACCGCTGCAAGAAGCCAAGTCCCAAAATAATCGAAGTGAAAAAAAACGACAACAACAACACAACAAACAAGATTAATTAACGAAATTTACGCAAAAAGTAAAATTCAATCAGGCAAAAATGTAAAATTCAATCAAGCAAACGAGATTTGTCAGTGATCTGCACCCAGCTGGAGTTCGAGCTGCTGCGGTTATTACTGGAAGAAGAGCTTTTTTCCGGTGAGACCTCTTCCAGTTCCCAGCTACTTTGCTCTGGTGAGCTGACGACTAATCTTGAAAACTCTGGTGAAAATGGGTTTTTGTGGCAACCAGGTACTGAGAGCATCATGAGAGAAGGATTAAAAGGAGCTGGTTGTTTTGGATCATCTGAATCATCTTCTTCTTCATGAAGGTGAACTATAGGCGATGAAAACAGAGGACCGCCACAGTTTTTGTCAATATCTAGTGACTGGTCACTGTTGTTAGCATTGTCCTTGTTAACTTCGTTTACGAGTTCCAGAGACCGAATCATTGGGATTTTTGAAGAACTTGGTTGCTCTTTATTAGTGTTACCGAGTCGTTGAAATTGGACATTGAATTCATTAGAACTTTTTTCTCTATTGTTTTGTGAAATGCAATTTGGTCGGTTTTGGACTGGATAAATCCCATTTTTTGCTGTTATATGTTTAAAACAGGAATACAGCAAACAACCAACGAATGCTGAGAAGACTAAGACAAAGATAATAGAAAGAATTCCTGCAATTGCGCAGGCGCTGTCGTAACCCTGAAATTAAACAAAGACATGTTTAACACAGTAATATCAGTTTCACTGAACTCAAACCTGCTGGAAACACTGAATTGTTCTGAAATTGATTATAGAGTTGTGACCTAACTAAATGAATCTGTAATTACAAATAAACAAGGTCAGGAGAGAGCGAATGAATTTTAGGTGAGTTTCATGAATCGAGCAGCTGCCTGTACCACCCACGATTACGGCTTTATATCGTCACATTAGATTCAAACTGTCAATAGGAAATCTGTGAATACCATGCAATTTCAAAAAATTTTGGTCAGAACTTCGGGAAAATCAAACCAAGTCAACTAAAATTGAACCAATAAAATTTCTTGCATCTTGCGTACGTACAACCCGCCCCTGAAGTGATTGTCAGGCCGGACAAATGGACCAATCTCCATTTTTTCTTTTTGATTTACTTCCAGACTGCTAGGAAAATTGAGCCTGAAATTTTGTGGGTCAAACTTGCTACATTGATTTACGTCATTTGCAATACTTTTGTTTATCTGGTCAAGCAGATGCAGCATTGATGGAACAATAAGAAATGGCAGCGTCTGGTTTTAATTAAGTTCTTAAGAACATCTGGGCTAAAATCTAAGATTACTAGAGCATTCTATCAATGGGGATTAGGCAACTTTTTGTTAGTACTAAAACTATTCTCAGAAGTGATTTTTAGGAAGCAAATTCGATCAGAACTACTGCACTTTTCAAGGTACAGTAAGACTACTATTTATACACCCTTTTTTAATAAAAACTACTACGTAAATTTGAGGTTGAGGCTGGCTGTTATAATTTTTTTGCCAGTTTGCAGCCTCATTATTTTGTTCTTAACTTGTTATTGAAGTTTGAGAACATCGATGTCAATTTTTGCTACCTTGTTAGTAAAACTGTTTTCCTGCAAATGCTTTGTCTGCTTCAGTAAACGCTTTTTTGCTGTTTTTGCAGCATCGTAATGGTGGAGAAAAAGCGCGTTTGCAATTTGAACGACAGCACAAAATTTTCGCAATATCCTGCGCAGTGCTTGACAGAGTTCTATAATCTTAGAATCGTTGCAATTTTGCTGGCAAATGCTGGAAAATTAATAAAGTTTTATAGGTTTAGGCAGCAAAGATTTTTTTTTTCTTTTTTTCTTTGAAATTCATTTATTTTTGTTTTGTTCACTTTATTTTGCGATTGATGCTGCATTGTTTGTAATTTGCTCTTAAATTACGAGAAAAATTGAGCCTCGTGTTTTTAATAAAATTGTTTTTTTATGAAAAAAACAAACGAATAGATTAACGTACAATATGATGAATTACGATTTTGTACAGAGATACGCAAAAAGCGTTAATTAGTCGTTTGCAGGCACAATCAAAATTATAGTATCACTGGATTGCACTGTAAGACCTGGAACACGGGTCGGTAATAGTTTTTGATACGAGATCAAAAATGTAGTTTTTACCAAGAAGCAGTAATTAATCGGAACTTACAGCTTGAGCAATGATCTGCCGGCTTGAAGTCGCAATCTTTACATGACAATAAACCTCATTTTCCCCGCACGAGTCACGTTTAGTTTTTCCAAAAGTCAGAATTTGGAAAACGCTGAAATAAACAATCAAAATAAAGAAACTTGAATTAAAATCGAATTTGTTGTGGCTGGTTACACTTAGCAAACAACAGTAAGCTTAATGCTTACCACCACATGTTTGTCGTGATTAAAACAATTGCAGTATAAAATACGTTCTAGTGGGCTACGTTGGGTGTAAATTGTGCTTGGTTACGCAAAGCTCAAATAAAAGATCTCTGGCGCTTTTGATTTAAATGCAGACCATGCTTTCTACTCGTACTATTTTATCAATCCTTAAAATATTCAAGCCAAGGGTGCCGATCTTTGTAGAGCATTGGGGGGGATAATTTGCAATTTTACCCCAATTTTCCCTGTTTTGAACATTGGGGGATGAACCTCGACTACGATTTTGTTCAGGTGAGCAAATTAAGTAAAGACTAAAAAAAAGGTCTTCTCCAAAACTGGAACACTTTTTTCACCAAATTCAAGTGGACACCTACGCTCAGATGCACACCGACGTCAAAGTTATGGGGGGGGAAAGCCGATGTAGACCATACTGAAACTATTGGGGGGGATACAGTCAAATTATTGGGGGGGTTTATCCCCCCATTCCCCCCCGGGATTCGGCACCTTTGATTCAAGCTCCTGTTACTGTTCATCACATCCAAATTAAAAAAGCAAAGAAAAAAATCATCAAAGATAAATTGATACCGGTACAAACTATACCACGATTTTTTATTAAAATCAGCAAAACGCCCCAAGCTGTTCCGCGGCTAGGCTCTTCCGAGAGGTGACAGGAAATTTGAAAATTAAAAATTCAAATAAAGCTCTTCTCTCTTTACACCCTGTTTCACTGGCTATAGCCTGGCTCGACGCGACGACAATCTGCTGATTCACTTAAATTTGGTGAAATCGAAAGACGCTGCTGAGGTTCGCTCAGCCCATCTCAACTTGAAGGGTGGAAGAGGATAGAAGCTTGACCCATAGGCGTAGCCAGGGGGGGCCCGCCCCCCCTCAATTAAAATGACACCAATGATAAAAATTACGACCTATGTAGGCTAGCGCTGTTTAGTCGCAGTTTTTTTTCAGCAATTACGTACATAAAAGTAATTAACAATAACATTAATGACAATAGCCCCGGGGCCCTCAACTAACAACTAGGGGGCCCCAAAGGCCCAAACTAACGACTATGGGGGCCCAAACCAACAACCAGGGGGACCCGGGGCAACTAACTGATAACCAGGGGGCCCTATGGCCCCTAACTAACAACCAGGAGCCCTGGGGCCCCTAACTAACAGCCAGGGGGCCCCAGGGCCCTTAACTAATATCCAGGGGGCCCCGGGCCCCCAACCGAAAACCAGGGGCCCCTAACTGACAACCAGGGGCCCCAGGGCCCCTAAATAACGATTAGAAGGCCCGTAACTAACAACCAGGGGCCCCGAGGCCACTAACTGACAACCAGGGGCCCCAGCGACCCAAACTGACAACTAGGGACCCCGGGGCCCATCTAACAACCAGGGGGCCCCAGAGTCCCTAACTAAAAACCAGGGGGCCCTAACCGATAATCAGGGGCCCAGGGCACCGAACTGACAACCAGAGGGCCCCTAAATAACGACCAGGGGGCCCCGAACTAACAACCAGGGGGCTCCGGAGCCCCTAACTGACAACCAGGGAGCCCCAGAGCCCCTGACTGACGACTAAGGGTCCTGAGTCAGGAGCCCCTTAATTCAATTTTTTCATAATTTATAAGCAAAACCTGTAAGAAATTTGAAAGTTGTTTCCTAAAAGTTGCAACCCCACGCCTTTGTTTAACGTTATTATGAACAGAGGTGGAGTCGAGGACACAAGGCTCGAGGCCAAGGCCAAGGACACAAAAAAAATCCGAGGCCAAGGACAACCTTTCCGAGGACAGACACTCTCGAGGCCAAGGACAGGAATGCTCGAGGCCAAGGCCAAGGGCCAAGGACACTAGCGCAAGTGCTCTCCAAAAAAAAAAAAAAAGGTCTTCACAAAAATTTTTCAAGCGATCTCCACAAAAAAACGTTTTCTAAAGAATTTTTCAAGCACTCCACAAAATTGTAACAATTCAAAAAATACTGCTGTCCTCGAGCCGAGGACAGGCCAATTTTTCAAGGACTTGAAGCCTCGAGGCCAAGGACTTGACCTTCGATGCCAAGGCCAAGGACTTCAAAATGTGTCCTCGAGGACGTCGAGGCTAAGGACGTCCTCGAGGACTCCACCTCTGATTATGAACTTAATGCTATAACACAGGCGGTAAAGCAAACCCCCCAATTGAAATACTACCAAAGCTAAATATAATGAGAGCATAGCCAATACGTTGTCCTTGTCCGGAATTGCAGTTTCTCTAATTTAGGATTTACGCGTACAAAAGTAAGTAATAATAATGACGAACACGTGTCCACGTCATAATAAATTTGGTGAATGCAATGCAATTCTTGTACGTTTCAAAAAACTGTCAAGTGACTTGACTCAAGTCCTCCACGTTTTGGAAAAAAAGTTATTTTAAGTTTGCTTTAAATGTTTGTTATGAAAAAAATTAAGGGCGCGATCTTATCTCAAAATCATAGACGAAGCCAGGTGGATGGCCCAGGGGTAAAAAAAAGCTATTTTAATCCCATTTTTACAAACATTTTTAACAAACATTTAACAAACATTTTTTTTCAAAAACTTATCAAAACAATTTTTTTCCAAAACAAACATTTTTTCCAAAATTTACAAAAATCGCCCAGCGGCTTTGCCACCAGGCCCCCATAGCCACCGGCGGCTGGGGGCTTCGCCCCCAACCCCCGTCTGTGACACGTTTGAGTACTCTAGCTTTTTCAACACGTCTCCTAAGTTAGACATTTTCGCTTTTTAACTGTTAGTTTTCGCCCTCTCCCTTTACCAAAATCCTGGTTAAGTAACAACAGACCACGACTTCAGATCTTTTACTCTGCGATATCTTTGCCTTACAAAAAGTTCCTTTTTTGAAAATTTCTGATGACGTCATTGCACGTGATTTGTGGTTTGGGCCCCCCCAATCAAAAATCCTGCCTTCACCAGTAGGTTCGCTTGCCACTCGTTTGTTTATTGCCCAGATTTTATTTGAATTGATTATTTAAAAGTTTAATCATAAGGCTTACTGTCAGCCTCCTGTAAAGCTTAATGGCAAAACAGCCTGTTTGCTTTGGTCATACGTCATTGACAGGATTGAGGTCTTAAAGTGATTCGCTGCGCCAAATATTTTCGTCTAAAAATTTGTATTTTTATGCTTTTGAGAAATTAGCACCAGTAGGGAAATCGAACCCGCAACCCCTTGAACTAGGATCAGATTTTATTCCAACATCAAACGCTAGGAGTTACAAGTAGCAAACTTACCTCAAAACAATACACGCAAGAAGAAAAACTACAGCTTTCATTTTTGTACTGTGAAGTTCAGCAATTTTGATCTACTGTATAAATCAACTTTCAAAACTACACAGACCTAATTGTACTGAAAGTTTAAAAATATTTTAATATTTTACTGAATTCTCTACACTATACTCTGGTTAGTCTTTCCTTTCTACTGCACATCCATTACATTTTAGGCCTCCTTGTTTTTCAGTGTTCTCGCACTTCTCGGTTTCATTACCGTTTTGGATCTCGAATCTTTTTTTTCTTTTTTTGGCCTTTTTCTTTTCTTTTTTTTGTTTGCGTAGCTTCAAGGCCATAAAAAAAGGGAGTGCGGTGTAACCACAAGCCCGTATGTCTGAGAGACTCGCGCTGATTTAGAGGATTGTTACGAGTTTAAGATTAATCCGAAGCACAAAAAATGTCAAATGTTGAGGAACTCCGTGAAAAACATCCCAAATTGAGCGAAGAGCTTTTTTGGTCTTCGCACTAAACCCAAAAGTCGAAATAGCTGTTTGGCTGAAAATCAATTGCTTTCTATTTGTTCTGTACCTGGGCTCGACCTTATTACTACCACAGGTCAGCACTGCTGGGCACGGTAGTTTAAAAAGATCTTTCATATCATTTCAACGCCTTAGCCAAGCACCCTTTTATGTTACTAGGTGTAGCGATATACTTGATTTGTAGCTCATTCCATTTAATCTAAAAAGGAATTGGTGCCGTTTAATGTAACTTTAAAACGACCCAGCACAAACTTAAAACAGGTGCCTACTAACTTCACCGCTCTTAGAATCTTGCATTTTTGATTCTGGGTATATGAGACAATTGAGGTGATCATTATCATCCTACCATGCTGCGTCTTTTTAATAAAATTTTAGAACGCAGCTGCAGGTGATCCTAATTACTCGCAGCAGCCAGCAGTTTAGAGTTTTGATTGTCTTTGGGCATCTGGGTCAAAACTTAAGCGGCAGGACGTCTTTTTCTTTTTGAGCGTCTGTCTTTTTTGTTTTCCAAAAGTGCTTTTCTTGGTTTCTTTCTAGGTTAATTAATAATAGAATAAATTGCTGACTTTATTACCCGCTATTTACCAGGAAATGGTTTTGTTGGCCTCTATTGAATAACACCAGGTAACAAAAACTTTTTTTTCATACTTCTCACGGTTTTTCAACTGTTCTTCGCTAATTTTGGGGCGCTGATTTCAAAAACGTTGTTAGTTATTTTTGTGACGTCTAGTTTTTTAGTCATTTGTATTACAATTGTATTCTGATAACATGTAGTAGTATCATTTTTTGCATTTGCATTTTGCCTAAATGAGCTCAAAAACATTTGCTTTGAGCGTCTTTTCTTTTCTCGTGGTCAATCAGTGCTTTAAAAACTTTGTTAGGGTGCGTTATCAATTTATAAGGAGTTAACACAGGGGCGTATTTAAGGGGGCATGGTGCCATGGCCCTTCTTCGGATCGCCAGGATAGTATAATTAGCATAAAATAGTATGCAAAATTGCGGCTTGGTCCCCCTTCGTAACTTGGGCAGAAAGTTTGAGCACTCAAACGGACAGAATCTGGGTGAAAACCTTTTTTTCCTTTTTTTTGCTCTTCACCTAATTTTGGGCAGAAAAACGGACCTGTTCTGCGTGGGATAATTTTTCCTCTTGTCTTCATTTTTCTCAAATTTCCTGACCCACCCCTTTCGAAAATCCTGCGTACGCTACTGAGTTAACAGTTACAAATCCTTGTGATATACTGGCATGTGTTTGGCTCCTCTCTTTGGTAAAAGATTTTTTAGCTGTTCATTTTAAACTGGCTGTGTAAATGGAGAAAGCGATAGCAGCTCTTAAACCGAGAAAGTGGTGGCAGCTCCGGAGAATCAAATGATTCATCTTGAACGTCAAAAAGTTCTACTACAAGCATTGTGGCTATGCTTGAGGAAGAACCACGTTCATAATTCCACATCTCTTGAACCAAAATGATCCAAACAATTTAATAGAGATTTGGAACTCACCAAAAAAAAAAAAATCAGAGCTTTTTCTTACTTCTATAATTGAAACAGTGGGACATGCTGCAGCTAGGCCGTCAAATGCATAGACGTAGTCACAGTGGCGTATTTAGGAGAAGGGGGGCATTGTGCCATGGCTCCTTTTTTTGGGTTGCCAGTAATGCATAAATATCTAAGAATAGTGCGCAAAATTGAGTCATGCCCCCCCCCCCCCCCTTTTAGAATTTGGGCAGAAAAATGGGCTGAATCTGGGTGAAGACCTTTTTTTGGTTTTTGAAATTTTGAAAATCCTCCCGACTTTTGAAAATCCTGCGTACGCTAGTGCGTAGCCAGGATTTTTGATTAGGGGGGTCCAAAACACAAACCACATGCAATGACGTCATCAAACATTTTCGAAAGAGAAACTTTTTGTGGGAGAAAGATATCGAAGAATGGAAGACCAGAAGCAGTGGCCTGGTTTGGCACTTAACCAGGATTCTGCTAATGGGAGAAAACTTGCCATAAAGTTAAAATTTCTGAATTGGGAGACGCGTTGAGTAAACTAATGTAACTCAAACATATCACAGACGGAGGTCGACTGGGGGCAGAGCCTCCAGCCGGCGGAGACTATGGGGGTCTTTTTGTTATTCTTAGGGACAATTTTTTGTTATTCTGTGGGATAAAAAACTATTTTAATACGATAGTAGTATATAATATGAGGGTTCTGGGACACTTTTAGGTCACGTGATAAATGTTGGGAAATTTTTTTGTTATCACGTAACCAAATGTAATATAAGGGTTCTGAGACACTTTTGGTTTGGGGGTACTTTCAGGTTCTGGGACTTTGGTTATGCTTATTTTTTGAACGGCGGTTCTGAGACTTGATCACGAATGTATGCAATATGAGGTTTCTGAGACACTTCTGGTTAAAGAAGTTTTGAGACTCAGGTAAACGCAATGAAAACTGTGCCTTTGGTTGAGCAAATGCGTTTGGCACATACGCACATAATGCTCGAGCGCACATACAAAGCTGTCACGGTGAAATTTATTTCTTGTCTGAACTTTCATTCAAAATCAAAATCGCGCGAGAAAATTTATTTCTTGTCTGAACTTTCATTCAAAATCAAATCGCGACGAGAATTCTCGTCTAAACTTTTTCTCGCGCTCAGCAAAATTACTATCACGCGATGAAATCAGCTGTTTAAGATAAAGGCAACTATTGAAAGAAGGTGCCAGTGCAGTGGAAAATTTTATAAATAATCACGCTGTGTCTGCATGATGTGTACACAACAAAGAAAAAAAGAATCTTGTGACATCGTCAAGAAAAAGGTAATGAGTTGTATAAAAAGGATAACATGATTAGGTTTCTTCTTTTCAAAAAAAAACATGTCGAAAAGAAAAAATGAATTCTCTTATAATTCTTTACTGCATAATAACAAAAAATCTAAAATTATTGGAATTGAACTTAAAATGAAAAAATTAGAGAACAAAATACAAGAGACTAAAAATAAAATGTCAAATTTATGTGAAAAATTGAGGAATAGTGATCCAGAATTAGAAGACTGTAAAAACAGAATTCAAACATTAGAAGAATGTATTACAGATAACAATGATATAATTGATGTAAATGAACAAAAAACTGATGATTTTATTAGAAAAATCGAAAAAAGTTGTAATAAAAAAGAAGTAAGATTAAAAATAGCAAAAGAAAAAGACAAAAAATTAAAGATAGAAACAACCAGAAGACAATGGAGAGTAAGAATAAAAAAACTGAAAGAGGAATTGCAAAACTACCAACTGGAATTAAAAATGATAAGTGTAACCTATGAAAATTTACAAAAAAAAACGAATGAAAAGAATAAAAATAAAGAAAACCCAACTCCTATGGAAGTAGATGATAATTTGGATCTGGATTCCGAACCAGAAAGACGAGCAATATCTTAATTAATCAAAACCGGCTACAATGAATATGCAGGCGCATATGATACCCTTTCAATTGAACTACTAAATTTAAAAAAACATTTATTTATTAAAAAATATTATTAAATCCGTTTATTTATTCAAATTTAAAAAATCATAGAAATCAGTAGTTCAATTGAATTAATACCTCTTATTTTTCCTATTTATATGTCTTTAGGTAAATATGGTAAATTTATAGGTAAATAAATAAGACATATAAATAGGGTAATAAAGAGGGGGGACCGGAGCCATGATTATTGAAGCTAAGGTAAGTTTTTATAATTTTTCTAAATCTTTAATTGGAACCCAACTATTAGTCTTGTAACCAGACCACTTGACTAACGCCATTTTCTTTTTGTTATCTTTTCGAATTACTTTTTCGATTCTGAACTTATTTTGATTTGTTTTAAGTAGTTCTTGTTCATAAAAAGATCCAGTAATTAATTCACCCTGAAGATCTGTAATTTCATATGTATGCGGGTTTGTATTTAAAACTTTTGAAATTAAAAAGATTTCTTCAGTCCAGTTTGGAGTGTAGCCTTTATCAAACAGTTTTCGTTTGTACTTTGATATTCTTACTTTGTCACCAACTTCAAATTTTGGTTTTGTTGCTATAGGTTTGATATGACCAAATAAATTATAGTAAACTATCCCTTCATTTTTCTTTTTGCTGGCATCCATTGGACTCATTTTGATAGATCTGTGTTTTTGGTTATTATATTCGTCTAATATTTCAGGAAGCATGTTTAAGTAATGAGTTGAGCTTTGTTGTGTAAATCTTTTCCACATTTTGTTTTTGATAGTGCGATTCCAACGCTCAACAACTGAACTTTTTTCTTCATTTTCAGTTGAATATAATGTAATTTTATGTAGATCTAACAATTTTTTCATATTCTTATTGTAAAATTCTTTTCCTTTATCAGTCCAAATAAATTTTGGTATTCTACCTCCATTCAAAATGTTTTTAAAAGCAGCAGCAACAGTTTCACCAGTTTTGTTTTTCAAAGGGACTATCCATCCAAATTTAGAAAAAACATCAATTATCATGAGTAAATATTTGTAACCTTTATTCCATTTACTAAATTGTTGCATTTCTACCAAATCTGCTGCCCAAATTTCATCGATTGACTTGCTTATTACTCGGCGCCGTGGAAACTTTTTTTTGACTGGTTTGTGGAGCTCATCAGCTAGTTGTTTTTGCCACGACGCCTTTTCCCGTTTTTTGCACCTAACCCCAACTTATATTTAGTTCCAATTGCTGCTTGTACTAACTTTTTATCAAACGATTCCCGGATACCTCTCGTTTTTGTTTGCGATAAACTGTCTAACATATCTTTATCACATTTTAGTTTACCTTTTTTATTGTCATTATCACGATAACAAATATCATGTTTCATTGCAATAGCATCTATTTGATTGTAAGGTTCTTGGCCTGGTAAAGGTTGGTCGTTCGAATCAAGTTGTTTATCCAAAGGATTATATGGCCCAGTGTACTTGTGACTTGGAAGAGTGAACCCACCTTTTGGTTTTGGTAATTTTCCTATCGCAGCATGAAGGTCTAACAAGCCTCCTTTTTTGTTGGTTTTAATGAAACTATGCTTTGTAATACCACAACTAGCACAAATGCAACGTAACATCAGGCGACCATTTCCTTTTGCTTTTATAATTTCATCAGAACCTGGAACACATTTAGTTTTTTTCTTTTCTCTAACACAATAAGTTTCCATCTTTAATATATGATACATAAAACTTCATAAACATTTCATTAAAAGGTGTAGGTTTTTCATGAAAATCAAGCAATAGTTCGTTTGCTGTTCTCCCCTTATTTCGCTCCGTTATATAATACACACAGTAGTAACCACAAAGGATTGAGTTAATATTTTGAATTTGAGCATCATTGTAAATAATGTTTTTGTTTGTAGTCTTCATATATTTAACAACTTCATTTGGGGGTACAAGTCCAAAGCTGTCGAAGTATTCTACTTTATCTGATTTTTCTTCGTTGTAAACACAAACCCAATGAGTTCCACTACCCGCAAAATAATCTTGCAAGTTTACGACAGCTGACTCATTTTTATTCATTGCTTTTGGTAACATATCTTTGCTAAATGTTCCTCGATAATTGTCACACTTAATCATGATTTTATCAATGTCTAAGTTTGTTAATGGTTTCATTTATTTACTGCTTTATTAGTTGCTCCTTGGATGGCCCCGGAAGCAGCTGCTAATCCTAAAGTTGGCAAAACCTTTTTAGCTAAAAACGGTAACACTAGTTTTCCTAAATTAAGTAAGCTACTTAAGAAACCACCTTGTTTTTGCAATTGCGTTTTACTAAAGTTTATTTGTATACCGTGTCCAGACGCTTTTGATTTGTTAATTCTATTTATCTGTCGACTCGTCAGTTGCAAACTAACGTTGCCTTTAGTCTGTAAACTTGCATTTGTTAGTCTAACACTTACACTAGTTTTGCTTTTATATGCATTTGCAATTTTTTTCTTTTGATTTTGTGTCAAGTTTAATGAGTAATCGTGGTACATTTTATATTAGACTTTATAAAATCAAACCCAAGATCGGAACATTTTTGAAAGGAGAATTTTTTCCTAGTATTAAACCTTTTCCGAGAATCTGAGGTTCGTCGAAGCGATAAGACCTACCTTGTCTTTTTGTTCCAGGCAACATAAGCCCTTTACCCTTTGATCCAGGTAACACAAGTCCTTTTCCTCCTAACAAACTGGGCAGCAAGCTACCTGCTAAACCTGCTAAAAGAGTTCCTATAAAACCACCCTGTTTTGAAATTTGTAGTTTTGATAGCTTCAAAGTAACACCTGAACCTTTTGCTTTAGCATCATTTATTTTGTTAACTTGCGTCTTTGTTAAACCAAGAAAGTCTGATCCTTGTAACTGGTGGTTATTAAATGTGAGTGTAAGCCCAGTTTTGTTTTGAAAAGCTTGTTTTATTTTTTCTTTTTGAAATTGTGATAAATTTAATCCGATTTTAACATACATTTTTATTTATACTCAGATAATTATATTCATTCGACCTGAAAGTCCTTCTAACTGAAGGTATCTATCAGAAAGTACGACTGCATAAACATAGAAAGCTTGGTCAGCGTTATTTGCAATATTTCTAAAGTTACCACCAAGACTAAACCTTATTTCAATATCTGCCGAGCTGTTTTTAAGTCGTTCATTGTGTTTACTAACATCAAAATGATGAATTGGATACAAACTAGCCCAGTCTTCAGCTGATAATTGACAGCCCGTGTCGGCGTCTTGGTATTTGTTTACAGCCTCTAGAAAACTCATGTATAAGCGCGAATAATTTCTATTTTGTGGAGTAAAATTACATTCAAATTCTCGTTCAGGATATTGAATGCTGTTTATTCTGCAACTAATACGTCTTAAGTTTGCATTGTCAAAAATCATATTATTTAGCTGCTGGTTGTTATCTCGTTCACTCGATTGAAACGCAACAAACACATGCCTGGGAAGCTCTGTTCCCGGCTGGGTTGTTATTCTCCAAGTCATGCTTGTTTCTGTTGACTGAAACATTGTTCGATACACTCTCATTTGTTCAAAGTATAGCTGTTTTATATGTCCTTTTACTAACATAGCATCTATTTCCGATTCAACTCTTAAACTTGGTTTCACTTTAGGCATCCACAAAGAGATATGACTTATGTTAAACTTACCAGCAGCTACACCATTAGCACGTAAAATATAGTTATTAGATGTTTCTCTATCCACGACTATACTGTGTTTAACACCCCTAAAAACCTTATCGATATCACGACAAAATCCAAATATTTGGGAAAGAGGAAGCATTAAAGTAATTTGCTTATTTCCCGTAGTAATGTTCTGTCTTGCGGTGAAACCAATATTTGCTTGTAGATTGTTGTTGTATATTTCTACGATTGCTCTAATACCATCACGTACAGCATTTGCATTCGCATCATCAGCTACACCACCAAAATTTTGTTTAAGAGATGGGGAACCAGTTCCAGTGTCTTTAAACCACAGCATGTTAGAGGCGGTTGATCTTGAATAATCATCACTAAAGCTAACTAAATTGAGTATTGTTGATGCTTGAGGTAGATAAAGGTTTATGTTTTCTATAGTTTGGTTATTTAATTGATACTGCGCAGTTTGAAATAAAGACCAACCGTTATTTACCAATGAAATTACGTCATTGTTATTGTAATTAGCATTCGCATTAGTTTGAAGTTTTCCTCTGATTTCTAGGTATGCTTTATGCGGTAGAAGAAAAACATCTTCATCTTTTGTTTCAATAATGTGCTGACCATCTTTGTTCATGTTATTGGAGTCTCTCGGAAGGTATTCGACATATTCGAACTCAGTAATTGAATTGTCCACTAAGTTTGTTTCTTTAATTTGCAAATATGGATTCGTTAGTTCTGTCATTTTATAATTAAGATATATAATTTTTAAATCCTGATCCAGCAATTAAATTACTTAAGATAGCTCTCGATTTGTCGTTGAGATTTTCTAATTCTCTGTCATTGATAATACGCTTTTTTATTGGTATATTTTCTAAGACTGGTTCTAATGCCTTTTTTGTGGGTTCTAAGGCTTTATTCAGTAAAGGTGCAGCTAGTTTTTTAATCTCAGTCTTCACTCCAGTAGGAATTCTGTTAAGAATCTTAGAACCAGTGCTGATTACGTT
This sequence comes from Trididemnum nubilum, assembly GCA_963965965.1. Taxonomy (NCBI): domain Eukaryota; kingdom Metazoa; phylum Chordata; class Ascidiacea; order Aplousobranchia; family Didemnidae; genus Trididemnum; species Trididemnum nubilum. The sequence continues at coordinate 9,675,938 of OZ014469.1, forward strand.
CCTTACCTTGTCGTAAACATTTTTAAGCAAACTTCCACCTATGATTTTCTTTTTATGAAATCTAGTTTCTCTTTGTGATAACATTTATAGTTAAACTACATAATCTCTCTCAGGTGAACATAGTAAGTCACTCGTTCATTATTCATATTTACAAAATTGTTATCTTGATCTTTTATAGAGAATCGGATACTATCAATTTGACTTAAATTTTTGATTGGAACGTAAATGTTTTGCTTAGGTTCAACTTGAATCAAATATCCCGGTGGTACGTTTGGACTAAGAGTATAAAGTAAGTCACTAGACGCTCCGTTTATGTAACTTCCATCAATTAAGCTGCAATGAATCTGAAGGCTGTTAATATTTGTAATATTTACAGGATTTTGACTATTATGAATTCCATTTACACCCAAAAATGCCGAACCAAATCCTAAAACGTCACCTATTGAATTTGGAATTCGAAAATCAACTATGTAATCATTTTTAAGTTCAATTCTTGATTTTAATGTATTAAAATTTGGTGTTATAGTTATATTATTTTTGTCATCACGTCTCTGTTCCATCAAGTACTTTATTTCATTATTGAGATCTTCAATATTATAGCTCCCTGGAGGAATCGATAATAGTCGTGCAGCTACTCCATCTGGTGAATAAAAAAATTTATTATTGCTGCTCGTTATGTTATGCCAAGAGTACCATATTTGAGCATTGATTAAGGACATCTCGTAACTTTTTTTAATGTCTAGTTGCAACGGTGGATTAAAGCTAGTTATAAAATCTTCTGATTTTCCTTGTCCTTTCCTAGAGTCAAAGAAAAGTGGTATTGATGTCATTTTAATATATTGTCAAATAATTTTTGGTGGTCGCAGTGTGAAATGCATTTGTTCAATTTTAGTTTTTTCAAAATGTTTGCAATTTCTTGATCTAAACGTTTGTTATTATTGCCGGCTTGTTTGGCTGCTACTAGTAAATTAAGTCTTTCACAAAGTTTGTTGGGATCTTTAAGCCCTTTTCCAAAGGTAACTTCCATTCCTCCTAATAATTTATTTAATTTTTCTCTGTACTTTTTAAAAGTTTTTATTTGCTCATCAATCACTTCTGTATCAGCATCGCGTCTTCTTCGTAAACCACCTAATCTTTGATTGATTAATCTAGCTCTGTCTTTCAATGCGTTTATGTAACCTGGCCCGCGTTTTACAAGCTCCACAATATCAGTCTCAAAATTGTTTTGTGTCAGCAATTCTTTTTCTTCGTTATCGAAAGCACTCTCAAAGTGCACAGTATAAATTGATCGAGGTTTATCTTCAATGGCAAGCTGTTGCTGTATGTGTTGAATTAGTTGGTCTTGCCTTTTATCAGTTTTTTTCTGAGTTTCTTCAAACGTTTTAGTAATGGGACGAAATATTTCAGAGGCAGACTTTTGCAGTTGTTGTTTGGCTACAATTTGTTTTTGCAGCTTTTGTTTCAAAAGCTTTCGGTTATTAATATAATCCTTTACAAGTTTATTTCTGTTTTTCAACTCTTCTTCATTTACAAATGGCATGTTTACTATATAGCATATAAAGCTTAAGCCCAAAAATGGTCAAAGCATTTTCTGTAACGAAGGGGTAGGTGTTTGGCTGTTTTGTCCAGCACCATAAAATTGTAAGGATCTTTGGTTGCTTCACGATAAATCGACTCCATTTCTTCTTTTGTTATACCTTTAGCATGATCGTCAGTAATGTGTCTGATATCTTTGTTGTCTAAGTTCCCGAAAAAAACAAAACAGTTAGTGTTTCTTCTTATGTACTTCGGAGTGTTGAAGTATGACTGAGTGAGGTAAATACAGTTGCAATTTTTGTTTCTAGATAAAGAAAAGTATTCCATCAGTTTTTTCATGTTGTCTAGCTTAATGTCATCAAAAACTATTACTTTTTGTTGAGGGTCAAGCTCTTCTACTGGAGGCAAGTCTTCAGGGCTTAGCACTTCAATACCTTGCTCTTTCAAAAATCGATACTTATCTTGCTCAGGATTAACAGTATAAACACAACAAAGGTCGTAATTCATCCACTTGAGAACCATGTTTAAAAGCAAATTTGTTTTTCCTGATCCTGTCGATCCTACTATCATGTAATGGCAATCTGGTAGAAGATAATGATGTTTGATTTGCTTGCTGTCCCCACTTAAATATTTATCAAAGTTTATTATATTCATTTATAATAAAGAAGGACAAAATGAATATTTCAAAATTTGGAACAAGTGGAAGTCAATCTTCAAGTACTGTTAAGGTTGTAGGTATTGAACACAAAGTTTCCAAGTCAGGAGATATAATGTATGGTGATTTAAACTTAAACAACCACAAAATTACAAACTTAGCCAATCCTGTAACAGAATCAGATAGTGTAAATAAAGGATTCTTGGATAATGCAATTAGCAACATTGTCCACTTTGCCGAAAGCTCTGAGTTTGGTTCGAGGTTGGCTACTTTAGGTATAAACAACGATGATCAATATGTTGTATCGCCCTCTCAAATTCAAATTCAGAGGTCTCAAATATATGGTGTGGAAGTACTTGGTCGTCTACCAAACAGGGTCTTTCGTATAGAAAATATTCCACCTAACAACGCATCAATTGAATTAGGTGAATCATTGATTCTAAAAGGACTTGTTGATCCCAGTCTTCCTTCTGATGCAGCAACTAAACAATTTGTTGAAAATTTAGTTACAAATGTGAGAGATAATATTAACTTACAAGGATTACACACTATCATAAATTTACGAGATCCCACAGCACCAGGTGAAGCAGCAAACAAAAATTATGTTGACCAAATAACGCAACACATTCAAACCGAAGACGATAATGTAACCATTTCACGAAACTTAGATATGAAAAATCATACCATTTTCAACGTAGGTAGACCTTCCGAACCTACCAGTGCAATAAATAAACGTTATTTTAAACGAAATATATATCGTCCAAAATTTCAAATATTTTTGGGTGCTAGTATTACTCCTTCTTCGACTCCTGGTTCGAGGCCAAATCCATCAAGTGCTATTCATTCAGTTCGTACTAATACAGATCACAATTTGCATTTTGTGAGTGCACCTCTTGTTGCTGGGAACGATTTTCTGTCTTTGCAATCCGATAGTATTCATTTGAGAGATGAGGTAACCAGCAGTTACATCGAAATAAGCGTAAGCGGACTTGTGAAAGTTACCAGTTATGACGATGAAGACAAATTACATATTGATATAATTCGTGTTAGTCAAGGAGAAACAGATAAAATATGTAAAACAACAGTAACACCCCCATTCGATTGCTTTAATTTAAACTGCATTGTTTTTCCTAATCCTTCTCGAGATGTGTTTCGCATACAATACAACTATGTTTCTTCAAATTCTTCGGTATCAATGAATATGAGCAGCGTCGTAATTAAAGTTAAACAGCTTGAAGTGGGTGATCAACCAGAAGCGTAATTGTATATCGTAAAATAAACAATGGACTTTAACCACATTAGTAGAAAATTGACTCAAGAACAAGTGAATGAATTGACAAAACTGTATCACACTTATCACAAACAGTATTGGTGTTATAAGAAAATGTTTAAAAAATTTAAAAGAATGGACTTAGCTCTAAAGCTGTCATCTGTTGTTTTTACTACAACTGGGGCCGTGGTTGGTTCTGTTACATTGAATCCGATTTTCTTGGCGTCTGTTAGCGGTACAGGTGTTTTTTTACAGACAATAACGACACAGAAAAATTTTTCCAAAAAAACTGAGTCTTGTAGATATGCTTATCAATCGTATCAGAAATTACTCAACAAGTTAAAATTGTTTTTAAGATCTGGTGATATTGACGAGTTTTTCGAAAGAGAACTTGCTATGGTTGATGACCAAGTTGCTGATATATGTCCACCAATTTCTGAGAGCTATGAAAAATTACATGCTAAACGATTTGTTTCCACATGATTTCATATTTTTTACGTAATGCATCACTAATTTTGTATGAAGGTTGTTTGGGAATGTCTAAATTTTCTAAGATTTTGCTAATAAAAAATTCTAACTTAGGAAACCTTTTGCTAGTGATAATTTTTAATCTACTTTCCACAATTACCCAAACGTCCATGAATGCTCGTGTTTCGTTAGGAGACAATCTAAGTTGCTCTATTTTACTTTTAACATAAGCAGTTCTACTGTAAACTGATTTACGTAAGACAACATTACGTGGATTATAATCAATCCAGCCATGTGTAATGTAAGGGTGATGAACTACACCACAGTTAATGCAAGTTCTGTTTCCAGTGATAATTTTTATGTCAGGATTTTCACAACAATTTTCATCCATGTTTTATAAAGTAAAAGCTTTATTCTTAAAACGGTTTTTTACTTAAAGATAGATAATGACCGTATGCATAACTATCAATTCCATTAGAAAGAATATATCGTTTATCATCAAAACAAGAAAGAGATTTTTTGTTGATTTCTTGCGAATAAATTTCGTGATTTTCGCTTTTAATTATTTTCATTTTATGGAACATATGACTTCTGTTAAACAGCGTGTTTTTGTAATCTTCATGTCTGATTACATTTTTTACAACGTTTTTCTTTATTCCTTTTGCTGTTTTGTTTCCTTTTTCATTGTTTTTAACATAACTATACATTTTAGACCTAAGTCCAACAAATTCTACGATTGGCACACCTGCGGTTTCATCTTTCATTTTGCCTACTACTTTTTTGTTTGTGGAATCATAAAACTCTGAGCAGTTGCAATAGTTGCTAAAGTCAAACAGGTGTTTGTCTGACCAGAATTCTTTGTATACATCTTGAGTTTTGATATCGTATGTCAATGAATCAGTATCTGTAAACAACAGTTGTGCATTGTTACCATATCTTTTTTTAATGTAATTGTAATGCATATTGTACATAAGGGTTTTCGATAAATCCAAAATTGCCATTCCAACAAAAGCTGGACGATTTAGGGTTAACGACTGTTTGATTTTATGCACAGCAACAAGATTTTCATTAAATATTTTGCTACTAACAAACGACGGTTTTGAGCTGTGTTTTAAAAGTTTTTTAGGATCGGTAATTAGAGACACATTAACACGCTTGCGTAGATTTTCAATTGTTTTTCCAAAAACAGAGTTATTCATAAGCTTGAAGAAGTCTTTTTCAAACTCTGACTTTGCTACTTTTCGCTTCTCCGTATTGAAATCGATATACTTCTTTAACCAAGGTGATTGATTAAATTCCAAAACACGGTGTACTTTTGTAACTTTTAAACCTAGTTCAATGTACTGTTTTAAATTTTTGTAATGAAGAACGTAGTTTTTCTTGGGTTGTAAATTGGGTATTAATTTTGTTACTCCTTCAACTTTTAAATTAAATTGTTTGCAATAATCTGAAAGCATATGATTTCGAATTTCCATTTTTTCTGGAGCTAGTGGAAAATCATTATGCATATCATGAAGGTCTTCAGGATATTCTAAGTCAACTTCAAGTATTAATCCTTTGCCCTCAGGTAACTTGGCCAAGTTAAATTCTTTGTTTGATATCCATCTGAAACCATTTATAGGTAAATCTTGAGTCATAGACCACCCGTAAAGATTATTTGCATCTATGTAAACCAAGAAATTTGACGGTTCCTCTGGATTGTAGTTGTTGATGTATTTATTGTTAGCTTTAGCATATCTTTTGCAAATATATGAAACACCACCCCTAATTCCTTTTTCAATGAAAAGAAATTGATCGATATCCGATATTAGTTCCAGCTTGACATTAGTCATTTTAAGCATTGCATCCCATGACAAACCAGGAGATGTAAAATAATGACACGGATCTAGGTCGTAGAATTTTAAACAAGTTTTTCGAAACATTTCAAATACGTCTGCTAGAAGCAAAACGTCAGACTTAAGATACAAGTCGTGATATTCTCCCATGGATTCCAAATTAAAAGTATTCCATACATTTTGTGCATGTTTGTAATCTTCATTAGTGATATGCTCGTCGTTTAGAATGCTATAAAATTCTTCTCTTGGTGGTAAGTGTTTTTCATCGAATTTATCAAAATGATCCATGTAATCATAAGGGTAAACACCTTTTCGTTTCATAAGTTCTAGCTTTTCGTTTTGAAATTCCTGTAATGTGTACTTCATGTCACAAGGTGAAATATTTTTAACTAAGGACTCCAGAGAACTACTCATAAATTGAAAGCTGTCAATAAACCTTAAATGCTTACCTAAGAAAAATGCCATGTATTTTTCCATGTTATTTGGTATTACACTAATTTCTTGGTCAAATTTTCCTATTTCTTGCATGATAAAATGTGAATCATATCCTTTTAGATTATGAAAAATTACAGGTATCTTATTTGTCAGTCTAAAGCTTCGATTACAATTGTTATGAGCAGCTCCTCTGTATTTTCCTGTTACATGACAATGATCTCTTACCTTAGAATCTTTTTTAGTAAAACCGTTTTTACAAATGTGGCACACAGTGGCTAATTTAAAATGTTCTTCATCTTTGTTTGTCAATGCCATAGGTTGATTAAAATGATTCTTTTTTGTTTCTTCACAATAGTCTACCTCATTGAGCATAACCTCTAAAAATTTATATGCTGCGTTTTCTCCTCTATAAACTTGAATCGGTTTAGTAAACTTATCGTCATAGCAACAAACTAACTTATACGCATAGCCGCAATCGACGTGCTTTTGATATCTTTTTGAATACGATTTGTTATCGTTTGGCTGACAGCTATCAATCTTTTGAGTTATTGCTTCAAAATCAGCATATATGACAAAAGGAACCTGTAGCTGATTGTGAAAGTTTTTAAATTTAACTGAACTTCCCTTTTTAGGCATTTTAATTGCTTGTTTCCCATTAGTGATAATACAATTTTCTAAATGTTTGAAAAGAAATTCATCAGTGCTAAAACATTGAAGACAGAATCTGCAAAAATGCTTTCTATTTTTATGTTTGCTTTGATTAAACATAAATCTGTTAAAATCTTTTATCCATACGTAATGTTGGTTTTCGTCTTGTGTTATCAGCAATAAATCCAAAGTTGTTTCATCATCATTTTTAGAAATATATAAAGGATAAGGTTGTTTGTTTTCATATCCAAATACATTTATGCTAATGTTATTTAGTTGCTCGACTTTTGAAATTTGTTTAATAGAAACTGGAAATGTTATACCATTATAATTTACTGTATTTACGTATTTTTTGTAGTGACTTGTTCTTTCAGGATGATTTTTTACTTGGCTGCTGTAAAGTTTAGCTAAATGACACCATCTAAAGCATTCATTATCATTTTCATTTTTGATATTAACCAATCCTTTTTTAGGATTTTTAAGTTCTTTTGGTAATTCTATATACGAACTTCCATTTAGAGGTGAATATTTAACAAGGTTAACAAAATGACCTTTTATGTGGTCAAGCATCCAACCGGAACCTTGACTTAGCCATTTTCCAATTTTATCTAAGATTTGAGTTGCAGACGTTTTTAGCATTTCATCAATATCTTTATTGTTTAAAATAATAATTGCTTTACTATTAAAAAAGGCTTCTCTAGTTATTTTTTCATCACTTTTATCAAATTTAAAAAATATAACATTTAAAGTAACTGTAGCTTTCATTCCTTTCATTTTGCTCAGATCTAAGCTTAATTTATCTTCAACAAAATTTTTAGTAACATGAAACTGTTTTAAAGGATCTATTTCAACAAGGCTTACTTCATATGATTTTGTAAAGCCTTTGAAAGCCGCTTTTTGTAATTTAATTTTTTTGGGAAAAAGATTTAGTATTTTTCGAACACTTTCAGTCACTTTTGTTTTAATAGTTGGTGGTGTATATGATAGCAACCAGTCAGCAAAGTTGTTGAGGTGTTTTTCAGCTAAATTTCGAGTTAGTGTCTTCAATTTTGGAATAATTTGCTTATATGGAATTGGTTCCAAAACTGGAACATTGACATTCGGAACAGGCTTATTGAGAATGCTACTCATTTTTATATTATAAGTTTTTAATCTTTAAATAATTTTTTATATTAAAAAGAAAAAATAAATAAAAACAAAAAAAATTATGGAGACAATGAATCTGATATACTTTTAGAAAAGATTAATTAAAAAGAATCTAAGTTTCAATAATTTTTTGAATTATATTTTTTAATATTGAAAATTTTTAGAATATTGACATTTGGAACAGGCTGTAATTTTTTATCTGAGAAAGAAATAAAATGAAGAACAAACTAATACTTGAGAATTGTGAATATTATTTTCATCCAAAATTTAAAGGATATGCTGCAAGCTTAGATGGTTATGTAGTCCATGCTGTAAATCAAGAAGTAACACCAGGGGTGATGGATCATAACGGATATATGCAAATAACCGTCGATGAACATTGGCGTAATATTTATGTTCATGATTTTGTTTGGGAATGTTTTCATGGTTCGTTAAAATATGGAGATGAAGTAAAACATATTAACAAACAGCGTGATGATAATAGATTAGAAAACTTAAAACTTCGAAGTTCTAAAGAGATAGTAATAAAAGTCAGTACAAGTGGAAAAGTAACCTATGTGTAAATATCTATGTGTGTTAAATATAAAGGATGTTTTGCGGATTTCAACCAACAAATTTATCAACTCCAGAAAATGTTCAAGATATTAAACTAAAGTGGAATAAACGTGTATTATCATATTGTATTGCAAATTTAACACCTAAACTAACTGAAGAATCAATAAATAGACAAATTGATGCTGCTTTTAAGGTCTGGAAAAAAAGTTGTGCACTAAAATTTAAAAAAGTAAATCCAAATGAATCATGTGATATCAAAATAACTTTTTGTAAAAAAGAACACGGAGATGGATGTCCATTTGATGGTAAGGGAGGAGTTTTAGCTCATGGTTTTTACCCAGGAGAAGGAATAGGAGGTGATTTACATTTTGATATGGAGGAAATGTGGGTCGAAGAAAAAACACCTCCAGGATATAATTTATTTGTGGTGGCTGTACATGAAATCGGTCATTGTTTAGGACTAACCCATTCAAAAAATTTTGATTCAGTTATGTACCCTTCGTATAAACATGAATTATCTAAATTATCGAGTAATATTTTATCAAAAGAAGATAAAGAACGAATTCAAAATGCATATGGTAAACCAAAAGCTAAGATATTTGATGATAATGGGATTATTATCAAGGTTAAAGCAATAGAAAATAATAAAATAAAATTAATTATTGAAAAGAAATAAAGCATTCAGAGTGCTTTTTAAAAGAAAAGATAAAAATGTTTCAAGAATGTCATGGAAAAAACCACTGAGCTTCTCGTAAACATTGTTACGGCTGATTGATAAAGATTACAAACATTGTTACCGCTGATTAATCACAAAAAAAAGTCATTAAGCTTCTCAACCGCGCTATCTTGTGACTGTTGGTAAGTCGACACTATCTCCACTTACGTTGCGTGCTTTTGTCTGAAGCAAAATCAGCTGATTTCATCGCGTGATAGTAATTTTGCTGAGCGCGAGAAAAAGTTTAGACGAGAATTCTCGTCGCGATTTGATTTTGAATGAAAGTTCAGACAAGAAATAAATTTTCTCGCGCGATTTTGATTTTGAATGAAAGTTCAGACAAGAAATAAATTTCACCGTGACAGCTTTGTATGTGCGCTCGAGCATTATGTGCGTATGTGCCAAACGCATTTGCTCAACCAAACGCACAGTTTTCATTGCGTTTACCTGAGTCTCAAAACTTCTTTAACCAGAAGTGTCTCAGAAACCTCATATTGCATACATTCGTGATCAAGTCTCAGAACCGCCGTTCAAAAAATAAGCATAACCAAAGTCCCAGAACCTGAAAGTACCCCCAAACCAAAAGTGTCTCAGAACCCTTATATTACATTTGGTTACGTGATAACAAAAAAATTTCCCAACATTTATCACGTGACCTAAAAGTGTCCCAGAACCCTCATATTATATACTACTGAAGACCGATTATAAAATCTTGGTCAAGATCGTTTGATGTTGTTTTCAGCCTCCAAGACAGCCCCCCCTGCAAATTTCTGGCTACGCCGCAGTGTAAATCGGTGAGGTTTTAATTTTTGTTATTGCCAGTGTTTGACGACTGTGGCATTGCTGTAGTTACTGTACTTCCTCACCTCTTCCAAGTAATCAGGGATCGGAGGAACTTCACAACGACGTAGCAGTTTAAACCCTACGCAAGGCGTTTTTTGGGGTCTGTACGCATTGCAGCGTCAAGGCTGTAAACGGTTAACCGATTCGAAAAATTAGAAATTGTTGATAGTATGTCCGTTTATTTCGTGAAGCTCTGTAAAACCAAGTTGAGGTTTATGCTTCATAGCAAAGCATTGTTTGCAATTTATTAGTCACGTTGTTCAAATTTTGACTGCCATGGCATTGCATTATTTTTCAGCCACCCGTTATTGGCTTCATAATCTTCATTTAAACATCACTCATCCCTGGCATCCGTGGATGGATTCTAGAGGACAGGTAAATTATCTGTTTTTTGATTGTTTGGGTAGTCAGCAAACTTTTCCTTCATGAATGAGATGGATCAGTTATTTTGGCTATCTTGAACGAAATCGTATGGAAATTCATCCAAGCAAAATGAAGCAGGCGATGAAATCCATGATGGGTGGCGTCTTTAGCTACTTACTGCCCTGGTAGCCTCACACAAAAGCGGGTAAGGTGTAAGTAGATACTACAGCAAACTTTTCTGATTAGAAGTTTAAGAGGAAAAACCAATCACCTTTAAAAACTTTCAATGAAAGCAGGTAAAAACGGAGTAAATATAATCTAAGTTGCTGGCCTACCTATAAAATCACAGCAACTGTATTTCAACTTGATGGCATTTTTCAATGCTAGAAGTTTTAATTTTTTTTTCTGATTACTTACCGTAGTTTAAGTAGCAGTACTTTTACAAGTGTTTTTGCTCAGTTATGTTTATTAGCCTTTTATCAAGGTGTATGAACTTGATTCAACGAAAAATATTTTGAGCAGGTGGGCGGATATTTGTCATCAACGAAGGAAGTTACGTTTGCAACTGTGAGGAACGCAGGGCACCAAGTTCCAACGTACCAACCGCTCCGCGCTTACGACATGTTTACGAGATTCTTGAAAGGAAATTTGTAGTTTGGTCCGGAATCGAATCTTCGCCTATGCATAAATTGTATTGATTATCGTATTCTTGAAAATTAGGTGATTGCTCTGTGCATTTGTCATTCGTTGATTTTTTAAAGCGGCCAGTTATTTTTGTGGTTGACGGGTTTATTTCCTGGGATGTCTGAAGTTCTAATCTTGTACCGTTCGAATTGTGCACAGTTTTGCTAACGGTTTTTCACCGCTGCAGCATTGTTTTCGTGCGCAATAATCTATTAGCAAGTGCACTGACACGGAAATAAACTCTGCTAACTCGTTACACACTTTGGCACTCTTCGCCGAGTCCAATAATACTGTCAGTTGAATATTTTAGGGTTGTATTCACCAACGTGGATTGATTTTGATCCAGGGGTTAACAAAACTTCGGGGGGAAATTAAACAAACGGTCGGGCCAAATGCTATGAAGCAATTGAAGAATGACTCCTTCGAACTTGCGAATATGGTTCATTTAGTAAGGTGATTGGTGTAGAAGTAAAAAAATTGATAATCCGAGAATTAACGTTGATCGACGTTGGTGGGTACAACCCGTTGTGCATTTCCTTCCTTTTCATCTTTGTTGTCTAATTTTTATGGTACTATTTCCTTGAAGCAGTATTTTTTTGTTGTCTGCTGTAGAGTACTTTTTTACTGATGAAATTTCCAATTGCCATTTGTAATCGAATTTTTTTTTACTAGGCAACGCAGGTGCAGTAATTGTGGCGTATGTATATCAAGGTTTATCAATGTCATTTTATAATTGCTTGTGAAGATTTTATCTTTTTGCGGATGTAAAGCTATGCACTGATGATAGTGTTAAAAAATACTGGAACGTTTGGGCTTTTATTCAAAATCAGTTGTAAACCCGTCTTCGTCTTCGGATTTTTAAGGGACAAGAACACTGTTTCATAAAGATGCGTACTGTTGTGGGCTGTTGCTGGTGTTTAGCAATTACTGCAAAAGAAAAACACCGCTATTGTCGTTTTGCATCTTAGCAATCTTAAAAGTTGTTGAGAATAGATTGCCTAAACAAAAAATTTTGTACTTTATTTTATGTTGCCTAAACATAAATATTAGCGCTTTTAAGGTTTCAATCATTTTAGAAAAGACCAACAATATTTGCTTAATCAAAGAATACCGCTCCCAATCTTCGCCTTCAAAATTCACCGAATTTGCTGTAACTTCCAAATTTCTTGTAAACATTAATCTTCGCGTATAACCACTGAACAAGTCACCCGTCCATTACAGAGAAATACGTTGGATCTTCCTCCTAGTTATAATTGTCGTATTAGCGCAGTTTCTTTGGCCTGTTGGCTAAGTCCTAGTTAATTGTGCTTGCGGTCTTTGAAATAAGATTGGCTTTATTATGACGATCTTGCTTCATTAGTGGTAAGTCAGTGATGATGTTGTTGTACTTGCTCCTGCAAGGATAACTCATACCTACTGTTAACGCAAAAATTGATAGAACAAAAGATTTTCGTATACTGCCACACTTCTCTATAAAGCAAATTTATCTAGCTATTTTTCTGTAAGTGATCATTTTATCCATCACATACTCATTTAATAAACGTAAGTGCAATAGGTCTTGCTGGCATTTGTGTCTGTTATTTTCTTACTGCATTGTCGTAAGATTTCACCACTTCGACATAAGCTAGAAATTATAACACAGTACACGTTACTTATTAAAGTTAAAAATTTTAAATCCTTCGGACAGTTTCATCCGTAATCGGGATCATCAGAGTGCCTGCCAAAAGTAACTCAAAAGTTTGACATCTAAATTTAAAATCAGCGACAAAAATTTAAAATGACAGTTTCTCGTTTCAATACCAGGGCCCTGGCCCACCCCGAGGCAAGAAATTGTGCTTTGTAGTTGATAATGAGATTTCTTCCCCAGTATCAAGGCCAGTTTGCAGCATTGTACTTTTTTTAAAGAACGATTTCATAAGAAAACGAGGCTCATCTTGATTCAAAATTTAAGAACGATGCCAGCCTCCGTATGAAAAAATCAGTGCCATATCGTAACGAAATAACCAAATTTGGGAAACCATGGCCAATGGACTGTTCTGTTTTGTTTTTGTTGCTTTGGTAATCGAGAAAACTTTTACCCCCAGAACAGCCTGACTCAACCCAACTGGCAGTGGCTTTCATTTATAATGATGGACTACCGTTAGTATTCCGTTTTTTGTTCTCACTGTATTCGTTAGTAGAAGTGGTCAAATGGATTTCCATAATTTAAACTTTTGTGGCTCGTCAAATATCTTTTTATCATGTATACAAGCCTAATATATGCCCTAACATTGTGTTGTTTTTTGTGCTTTTGAGCCACCGCTTATTCTACAATCATTCCTTGCGAATTCGGCACCGATTTTGTAAGATCGTCTTAAAATATATATAGCTAGTTACCAATTAAGACCAGTGATCAAAGTACTGTATGTTGCTAGCCAATAGCCATAATCGAAACTTGCGCAGTAAAATAGTTATGAGTCAGAAAACTTTTTAGCATGGAATATTAGATACAGAGGAAAAAGATATGGGATTTAGTTGAAGTCAATAATACCTGCCCACTTGCTCACTGCTGACCAGCATCCATCATCTTTTTTTTTTTTTTGCACCAGGACAAACATAAATTTTTAAAGAACACTAATATAAGTCTATAAGTACTATTGTAGTATGTTTTCAAGAAATTGCCCTCCAAACTCAAACAATGCTCCACAATATGGCGCAGTGCCAGGGGCTCAGCGTTAAGATGGAAAGCCTTTTTTTGGTCTTTACCTATGTTTCAGCCCAGTCTTTTGTTTACTTGTCGTTACCTGGAATCAAACCAATACCTTTGTTGTGTTTCGTTACAGCGTTATTGTTCACCACAACTTCTAATTTTCACATTTACCTGTTGATGCGAGCAGCTTGAAATTTTAGCTTGTTGCGTCGCAAAACTGCACCTAATTTATATATTACTTGATCATTCTTTGTTTAAGTTACTGCTATTTTTAAATTTTAATCTATGCTGATGGCAATCTCTAGCGCAAGAATTGACTGACCTGACACCTGGTTTTAGTTTTATTCCTAATTTTTAAGCGTACTGTCAGCACATGGTAATTTTAGTTTTCTAATTTGTTACAACTAACCAAACTTCAGTTTGTTTTTTTTTGCCGTGTGGAAGTCTGTTTTTATTCTGTTTAATACAATATCATATTATAGCTGAAAAGTTCTCTAGTTATTTTTGGAAGCAGACCAAACCGGTGAAGGCCTTAGAGTTCTTCTGGCCCACGCGATTGTTTCTTAACAACCTACATTTGGCTGAAAGATGTTGCGGTAATCCTGAAAGTACTATGGTTCCCACGCAATGCAAATCTAGCCCGGAATAATATGGTTAGTAGGCGTAACCATTTATTGTACCATTTTTCAATTACAATTCACCTTCACCTCTCCAGTTTTTACGCGGAAAAATACTTTTGAAAAATATTTTAGCTAGGGGCAAAGCTCATTTCACAAATTATTGAATTTGAATTGACGGGCCTGGGCCCCCTGGCCGTACATTAGGGTGTTGCAGTAGCCCCGACCTCTTCCGATTTTTTTTCTACCTTCTTCAAAATAGGAGGTTGCCAAAAAAAAATCAAGAATACAATGTTTGAGAAAAAAAAATTGAGGTTTAGGGGTCGCACAGAGACCTTTTTTACTCAGGATTTGGTATTTGTTTTATTTTGTGCCGCTAGATGGTGCTAGGTGAAATCTTTGTTACTGATGAGTCATTGCAAAATTGAGCATTCACTTTTGGTCTTATGCATTCAAAAACAACTTCAATACAACTTCTAAAACTGTTTACATTTATGTTTTTTTTTCAGAATTAATAGTGGTCAACATTGATCACGTTTATGTGCAGGAAACCTACAACAGAAACTCTATTTGAGTTAGACCAGCAATATCTATTTTGGTTGGCTGTGTAAAACAAAGCGAAACATAGCCTACAATGTTACTTTCTTAAAGAATGACAGAGCAGACTATGCATCAGGCCTAGTTATTGAAATCTATTAAACTGCTGTTCTAACCAGGAATGTGGAAGCGGTGGAAGGGGTTAATTTTTTATGGAAGCGGAAGCAGTTTGATGAAAGAGGTTGGAAGCGGAAGCGAACTCGAAAGCGAAAGTATTGAAAAGGAGCCGGAAGCGGAAGCAATTTTTTCAAAATCAGACGCTTCCGGATTTTCAAACTGGCGACAACTGTTAGGGTTAAATGTCATGATAATGATAATATAGAATTGACAACACAAGTCAAATAAAATAGCTTACAAAGTAAACTTGCCCGTTTTTTTTACGCTAAATGCAACTAGAACGTGACATCGCAAACGATATCTAGGGACTTCGTGGCATTATCCAACCTTTACTGAACTTCATTAAGCTTTAAAATAGTGATCTGATTGTTTTGAATGAATTTGTATAAAATGTAGTCGTTTATAGTCAGATCAATAATTTAAATGCGCCCCTTTCAAATTTTGTTTCATTACTTAAATCGCTTTGTGGTTTTTTGAGTTCAAAATTTAAATCTCTCGAAGTTATCAAAAATAATCGAATAACGTCATTCAAAAAGCTTGCATAGCAGTTTACAATATAGCGTCAAATCTCAGCACTTTTTACGAGTTCTCGACAGTTTTTCATTCCATTTGAAGTAACATAAAGCGGTCTTTAAAATTCCAGCGACTCACAAGCAAATTGCGTTAGATCAACCAAACTTACAGCAGCCATCTATGATTTTGAAAACGTTCTTTCGCATTGCAATCCAACATATTATAGTATTGGTATACCGGTTGTTTCGAAATTAAAGCTTCCTCCTCAACAGCATAAACTACACTAAAAAGTGCTAAAATTACGCAAATTTAAAATAGGCATTTATTTAGGTTTTTTATTAAATCGTTTATGTTTTTGCCACATAGACTCTATTCTCGAATAGTATACACTGTAATTTGACATATTCCAAATATATTTTCAGTTGTTAATGCTTCACTCATAACTTGTCACAGGTCGATAAGAATAATTTGGTGAACTATTCCAGTTTTCTATACGCCGTTTAATTAACACGATCTTTGGGCTAATTATTGTTCAACATGGCATCACCAAGTTTGGCATGTTTTATCTTTTTCCAATATTAGCTTAAAATTAGCGTACTCTTAAAATTTGATGCGTAAAGCTGGAGTACTTCGAATTTAAGATTTTAAATTTTAAGGGGCCCATTTGTCATGGTCTCCTCAATGTGGCCCACCAAACTTTGTTGTCTATATTTGATTTATACTAATCTATCCAATAGATTTGATTCGCTTAAATTTTGTTACTAATGGGGGGAGGTGTCGACATAATTGGAGGACCCCAATAGTATGAAATCCTCAAATTTTTTTTCATATGGAGTTTTTTCCTATCTTGAAATTTTTATTTGTCTAGCTTGAGTGGATAAAAATTTTGAAGAATCCGTTGGAAGAGGACTCCTTAATTGTGGCATCTAGTCATATTTTATTTATCTAATTCTGATTTTATTATTCTTTTATGCTTACCTATTCTGAAAGTTTCATGTGTCTAGCTTGAATGGTTGAAAAGCTTGAATTTTGAAGGACCCAACTGAGGGACCCCCGATTTTGGTGTCTCAAATTTTATCTTTCTTTGATATTTGCTTATCCTGAAAATTTGGTGTGTCTAGCTTAAACAATTAAAAACTTTGAATTTTGGCATCCTCGTTTGAGGGAAACCCGCATCGTGGTACCCCCACATTTTGTCAATTTTATCTTTTCTTCATATTTACCTATTCTGAAAATTTCATCAGTTTAGTGTGAGTGGTTAAAGTTGAATTTTAATGTTCTTGTTTGAGAAGGATCTCTTCATTTTGGTACCCCCAAATTTTGTCAACTTTTAACTTTTCTTCGTACTTGCCTATCCTGAAAATTTCATGCGTCTAGCGTGAGTGGTTAAAAAGTTTGAATTTTGGTGGCCACTTTTGAGAGGAACTCCCTCATGTGGTTTCCCCAATTTCCTTATATATTTTTATGTTTAATTTATATTTATCTATTTTTGAAAATTTCATTTCTCTAACGTGTATGGTTAAAAAGTTTTGAATTTTGGCGGCCTCGTTTGGGGGGATCCCCATTTTGGTACCACCAAATTTGGTGAAATTTTATCTTTCCTTTATGTTTACTTAAAATCAGTAAATACAATATTTTATTCCAGCTAAAAATTAGCGCCAATAATGAATACGCAGTACAATGATTAAAATAAGCGCACTGATAAGCATGAAATGTACTCAAAACTGTATGAAACTCCTCAGGTGCCTCTGACAAACGCAGAAATGACGTCATTTTCGGTTGTGCGGTTGACCCCAAACTTTCTGAAAATGTGTGTTATTAAATTTGATTCAAAATCAGGGTGCATCAAAGCAAAACTTTTTTTAGTTTAGTAGCTATAATAAAATAACTACGAAGGGTGGCAAGTTTGCCCCTCCCCCCTGGTACAAATAAGATTAAAAGGTTGAAAAGTTTGAATTTTGGAGGGTCTGCTTGGGGGGAAACCCCCATGTGGCACCCCTAATTTTTGTTAGGTTTAGTTTATTTTCAACGTCTACCTAATCCAAAATTTTGACGTATCTAGCTTTAACGGTTTAAAAGTTCAAAGTTTTGGAGGGTCCCATTGACGGGGATCCCCCCAACCTGAAACCCCCAATTTCATTCCCGCACTAGTCCTCCTTGATATTTCTAATCGCTCAAACTTTAAACATAGTGCGTTTAGCGGTTAAAAAGTAGATAGCTGGAGAAGAAAAAGAAAAAAAAGCAGGAAAAAAGAAGAAAAATAGTATTCAGGTTGGGGTAAACGAACATACCAAACAGAAAGGCGGCTGATAGTGTGCTCAAAAAGCATAAATCATTTTCCATCAAAATCGGTATTTACCCAGATATGTCGGTTCAAAATCGTCCACTTTCTGCCCATGTGTGGCTGGTAACATTTTGGTCACGTGACCGGACGCTTTCAAACTCAGTTTGCATAAACCATTTATAAGCACCAGATTGCTTACAAATTTCAGCTTTGCACGCCAAGTGATTTTTGAGTTATAGGCGAATTAATAAACTTTCAAGCCAAAAATCGCATTTTTTATGTTCTGTTCTGTGTCAATTCACGATCACGCGACCTAGGATCCCCAAAACTGGCACACATAACGCATTCATTAATTTTTATGTTGAGTCCAAATTTCAACTTTCTAGGTTTTACCGTTGCTAGTTATGAGCAAATCAATCCTCATCTGCCAAATTCGTGAACAAAAACTAAGGAACTACGCGCTCACGCAAAGTCCCAATTAGCTGTTTCGTACGGAGCAGGGATGTGGAAGCGGAAGCGGTTAAATTTTTGTGGAAGCGGAAGCACTTTGATGAAAGAGACTGGAAGCGGAAGCGAACTCGGAAGCGACGAATTCTATCCGGAGCCGGAAGCGGAAGCAAAAAATTCTAAAGGTGAGGAAGCGGAAGCGAACTCGGAA
Source organism: Trididemnum nubilum (assembly GCA_963965965.1). Lineage (NCBI taxonomy): Eukaryota > Metazoa > Chordata > Ascidiacea > Aplousobranchia > Didemnidae > Trididemnum > Trididemnum nubilum. The sequence goes on from OZ014469.1 coordinate 9,694,566, forward strand.
GCATAAAACTTCAAGAGGAGCTGGAAGCGGAAGCGTTAAAAATTTGACTGCTTCCACATCCCTGGTTCTAACTTAAATATAGTTACATCAGCAGCTTACTAAAACCGTATTTGTTATGTTTTGCTGTGTAAGATACGGAGTTTAGTGCAATCTACTTGGTACAAGCTCTATATACCATGAACATTAGTAAATCTACTAGCAATATACTATTACCAGATCTGTAAATTCTCGCAGTTGGCTGCCAGGAACTTTTTCTAGACCTGATGACAATACTATTAAAAGCACATGTTTTCCCGCCGCGAAGCTGGAATTCCTACAATGCGTCACTCAAAAATAATTGAAGAAGTAAAGAAGCTGGTAGATGAAACGAAAAAATTGTACCAATGCAACTTTAACAGAACAAACAGTAGAAAAACAAACAAAACCATCGAAAACTTCAAGGAAAATTCTCTTTCTTCTAATTGTTCTATTTCCTGTGAGGGTTGCGGGGGCAGCAGCTCGAGATTAAGCTACCACACTTCACGGTTTTCCATCACCCCCAATATTTCGCTTGGATGAAGTCCCAAACAATTCCACGCAAGATCCTTAATGTAATATTGATTCATCTGCGTAGTTCTGGGTTGTCCAACTGTTTTTTTTTCCCATTTGCTTTGGCAAGTAAAGCTTGTTTGGCAGTTTTTCCTGATGCATTCTGCTTACATGGCCAAAGCATCTAAGTTGAGATTTTTTAATTTGAAGAAGTAGCGGCTCTACAAATTTTCGAATCTTAAAGATGTGCATTTTGTCAATGATGTAGCTCCTTTGATTTTTTGGAGAAACCTCATTTCGGACGCTTGCACTTGCAATCGCACCCTTTCAAGTATTACCGAATTTTCAAGACCATGCAGAGATAGAGTTAGAGTGGAAGTCGTAATGATTTCCCAGGAGTCGACCACGAAGGACGTCAAACTTATTGGTTATGATTTCCGTGGTCATACAAGGGTTCAGCGATTTTTTCACTTGTTTTTTTAAGTACCACAAGTGAAAAATCGTTTATTCCCTACAAAGCCTCTGCCGCTGTGCAAGCCCTTAAGGTTTGTCCAGTTCGGCCAAGAGTCTTGTCCAGCTGGGGAATAACTTTGTTAGAGAAGCTAAGGGCTGCCGATGAGAACTAAAAGCTCGAAACAGCGCTGTCCAGATCTGTGCAGAGATAGAGTTGGTAAGAAGGGACAAAGACTGTTTCGAAAATTGAGAGCTCTGCTTCATTTTTGACAATTTTCCTCTAAAAACTACTGAATCATTTCATAACTACTGAATAGAGTAAAGCCATCATTATACAATTACCTT